>JAPMIB010000223.1:0-123407 GCA_034770305.1 Trichogramma dendrolimi
TATTGTCCAAAATGTAAAAATTACATTGGTAAACGCTCTGAAATTTCTAAAGAAACTGAATGCGGTATATGCTCATTTTCATTAAAAGATCGTAAAAAAGCGCCACATATTTCCTAACGCTTGATATTAAAAATCAATTGAAAGGACTTTTTGAAAATCCTATCATTCAACCTCATTTAAACTATAGAAATAATCGTAAAAAAGAACATTTTGATAATATTGAAGATATTTTTTATGGTGAGGTATACAAACAACTCTGTTCTGATAAATTATTGGGAAATGACGATTTCTCTTACATATTTAATACTGATGGTTGTCAAGCTTTTGATGCAAGTTCACTCAGCATCTGGCCCGTATATATAAAGTTAAATGAATTTCCACCAGATTTACGTGACGAAAATATAATATTAATAGGTTTATGGGTTGATGAAGAGAAACCGGTAATGAATACTTTTTTACCTGCAGTAATTAATCAAATGAATAACTTATCATCAGTTGGAGTAGATTGGATACTGAATGGAAAAAAAATAAATTCAAAAATTTTTCCAGTTGGCTGCTCCGTAGATTCACCATGTAGATGCAGTATGCTAAATATGAAGCAGTATAACGGATCATACGGATGCACGTTTTGTTACCATCCAACATTTAATGTTGAAGGGGTCAGAAAATACCCTATGAAAGGTAAATATTATCCTTTAAGATCTCACGACAACATTATAAATGATATGCAAGCTACTGTGAAAAAAGATGAGAAAACTGGAAGTACAAAAATAGTAGAGGTGAAAGGAGTCAAAGGACCATCATGTTTAATGAATTTAAAATATTTCAATTTGGCCAATGGAATGACTCCTGAAAGTATGCACAGTATTTTTTTGGGAGTTATTAAGCAATACACGGAAATTATTCTTTCATCGAGTGGTAAAGATTACTATGTTGGAAGTCCAAGTAATTTGCAAATAATTAATGAGAGATTACTATCTATTCGGCCTCCAAAGTGTATAAGTAGAACACCTCGCTCGCTAAAGGTGCGCAGTCTATGGAAGGCGTCAGAGTGGCGTTCTTGGCTATTATATTACTGTTTGATTTCCTTAAACGGAGTACTAAAAGATAAATATCTATTACATTTATCGAAATTAGTTTGTGGAATAGAAATTTTATTACGAAGTTCTATTTCTCAAAAAGATTTAGAGCGTTCTAACCAATTTTTGATTGAATTCGTTTTGGACATAGAAAAAGATTTCGGTCCTGAACATATGACTTATAATATGCATTTATTATTACATATTACAAAAAGCGTTCAAAATTTAGGCCCTCAGTACGTTCATGACGCTTTTCTTTTGAGAATCAAAATCGTTTGATATTAAATTTAAAAAAAAGTTCAACTGAAATCCCAGTCCAAATTGTAAATCGTTACTTTTTTTACCGATCAATTCCATTATTTTCTACATACTTTCCAATTGGAACAAGATTATTGGAATTTATTGAAAATTTTGAAAATTCTGTTAAAGCGTACGTTATTGTCGGCTCGTCTTTTGTATTGGCAAAGGAAAAAATATGTTTTCAACTTGCAAGAAAAAAATGCTTGTTGGGAAAATGATAAAAATTGTAAAAATTATGAAAAACTAATCCACAAAAAACGTAGGTACACAACGATGAAGTATTGTGAGAATTGAAAATTAATGATTCGATGATTGAACTAGATAATGGAATGAAAGGAGTTATAACAAATATTTGTACAATTGGCGATAATGAAGCGGGAATCATCTTGTTTTATCACCCTATATATATAAAAAGTAATATTCCGAACATGCCACAAGTATCGCATATTCGAGAATGTCATATCGATTACGATACGGTATATTCCTGTAAACCTACTAATTTGAAAAATCAATGTATTTTGGTAAAAATAAAATCAAAACTTTATGTGACCACTATTTTGAGAGGGTCGCTAGGTGATTAATGTAAATTATTTAATATAATAAAATTGTTCTTTATTGAACTATTTCGTTTTTATTACTATCATCCTCACATTCTTTCTAATAAATTTCCTAAAGGAACAATACTAGACTTACTGCTGAATTTTCAGTTAGGTACGTCACTCGTACATAAAATCGAACGATTTGATATTTAAAAATAATAAAAAAATTAATTAATCAAACTTTAAAAAAATAAATTTTTTAAAAAATAATAAATAAATACAAATATATTGTTCCAATTTCTATTAAGTTTATCTATAAGTTTTTAAAATTATCGGTTTGTATTTGGAATAATTTGAATTTATTTAAAAATATTTTTTATATCTTCCGCTAGGGTATTCACTCAAGTATTCGTGCAAACGAGTATTCTCATTCAAATGAATAAACTCATAATTATATCGTAATTAAAATATATGCGATTGGATTCAAGTACAAAAATAAAACTTTAGTACTAACGTTTCAAATGTAAAAACATTGAAAACGATTCTAACAATAACCATTATGAGTTTTTTCAAGTCTATTGATAATATTCAAAAAAACTATATTAAAATTTTCATAAATAATTCTGGATTGAATGATAAGTGGATGAGAGCACGCTAGTTAGCATAGTATATGAGAAAAAAAACCGTAATTCTATGACTTTACTTGCCCGGCCGTCTAGATTAAAAACGATGCGAACTATCTAAAACATAATTTAAAAAAAAAATACTGATGATTCAAAAATCATTATTTTTTAATATTATTTTTTAAATTATAGAAAATAATTTTTATTTAATAACTACAATTGGTACATAATATTTGAGCCCCAGATAAATTGAAATATTACTTAAAAAATCATTACTAATAGGTTGATCTATCAAAAAAATATAAAAATAAATAAATAAATATAAGAACTTCATTAAATTGAAAAAATGTTATATTATAAGCATCATGATTTTATATTTTTAGTTACTACCTGGAGAAAGTCATCGCCGAGTTCGGATCCCGACCTAGTGCGTCAAACGAGCCGCCCGGGGTGATTTCTGTACAGTAACATCGCAACATCCCGGTTAAAGTCATCTCCGAGTTCGGATTTCGACCTAGTGCGTGATCGGGCTACCCAGGACGATATTTGAGCGAAAACATCACGGCTTTCCGAAGAAAGTCATCGTTCGTAAATACTTTAAAAGCAATGCCACAAAGTGAAAGAATATCAGAATTTTTTTAAAGAATAGTTGTTTTGTGTACGATGAGTCAAGTAAAGTGAAAAAAGAAGAATAAACAGCGTGTGACAGTGTACACAATTGATGTAGTTGCAGCATAAACTGATTTCCTAATAATCAACAATTATACTTTAGGACTCAACTCCTTTAAAGAAATGATATTTTATTGAATAATTTTTAAAAAACATCCAATAACTTTATTTAAAACAATGTGAACGTTGTGCGAATTTGAAATAAAACAAAGTAAAAAAATGGAAAAAATGATCTATTAAATATCACATAAATAAAAAGAAATTTATTCTAATTCCTAAAAATTCCTGTTATTAATTTAATAATCAACCGTTTTGCAATATGCTGATGATATTCTTCAAGATTGATTGATCGCTAAGCAATTTGTTGGTTCCATTAACTTATAAATAGTAATAACATACCAAGTTCTTTTGAGAGGTGTGGTAAGTTGTTATGGATAGAAGGAATATTTTTTATAGGATCCATTATGTTTTCTGATGATTTATAAGTTGATCCTGATGCTAGTGATCCACAATTAAACGTTGATGACTTATTTTTCTCAATTTTGTTCAATCCAGAACCTGAAGAAGCTGCAAAATTTTGTTTAATGATCACATTTGATTATAATATATACAATTTATCATTATATACAATAATATTATAAAAGATTTCATAATTCCAAGTTAAGTCATAACTGACTTAGGATAATGAAAATGAAACTGATTTCTATTCTATTCTTTTGACAAAAAATACAGTCGATGAACAGATATTCTAAAAGATTCATTAACAACTAATTTTTGTTCTTACAACTAATGAAAATAAAAAAGAAATAAGTTTACCAATTTTTTGTGAGAACTGTTTCAAGCTGCTACGGCTAGTAGGTGTATCTAGTATTGGATCCGTTATGTTTTCTGGATAATGATAAGTTGATCCTGATGCTGATGATTCATAATTAAGCATTGATGACTTATTTTTCTCAATTTTGTTCAATCCAGAATCTAAAGGAACTGCAAAATTTTGTTTAATCATCACATTTGATAATATATACAATTTACTATTACATACAATAATATTATAAAAGATTTCATATTTCCAAGTCAAGTCATAATTGGCTTGGGATAAAAATGAAACTGATTCTTTTGATAGTAAATACATCAGATCAACAGTAATTCTTAAAGATTCATTAATTACTAACTTTTTTTGTTACAACTAATGAAAATAAAAAAGAAATAAGTTTACCAAATTTGTTTGAGAACTGTTTCAAGCTGTTATGGATAGAAGGTGTATCTAGTATTTTATCCATTGTATTTTGTAGAGATTGATTAGACGATGCTGATACTAATAAATCATGTTCAATCTTTGATAACTTATTATTCTCATTTTCGTTCAATCCTGAACCTGATGGAACTGAAACATTTCATACATTTCATCACATTTTATTATAGTTTTGCACAATTAATCAGAACTCATGTTACACTACATTTCCACTTAAATGACAATTTTATTGAAATGAGAATTAAAAAGTTTGTTTTGACAGTAATTACTATGATGAAGGAATTGTGTATAAGTTGTACCTGATTCCAAGTTCATTTGATCATTATTTTTTGAAGATGTTGATAGCGTGCCAAGGCCACTTTTCATCTCATAATTTGTGTTCTTTGCTGCTAGTGCTTCTTTAAGTTGTTCACAAGACTAAAAATGTATTTATCTTTTTCACTTAAACTGTCTTGTTCATTTTCATTTCCATTGAACAAATTTAATGATGAACCTTTTAAAATGTTCAGTTTTTGGAATGTATTATCAGTATTTGCAGTCGACTCCTGTACCTTGATGACTTTCAACTAAAACCATTTAATAATAATACTATTCAAAATTTATCACAGCAAATTAAACTTTATTAAGAACAATATAAATTTCAATATTACCTTTGAAATATCCACATTACTTATTATCAAGTTTTTCTTTTTCTTTTTATTATTGTTGTCTTCTTTATTTGGGAGTTGTCTTTTTTTTGCTTGACGAGTTTGAGGAAGTTCTTCTGTGATAGGTATATTACTGCTTGTCAACTGAAATGATCCATCTTATTTCATTTTCTTCGTCTACTATTACAGCTTCAGTTAATCGAGTCATCTGTTGACTTCGAGTTCTTTTTGGGCATGGGTAACGCTTTAATGGTTTTTTCACCTCGTTCTGTCATCTGCAACACATATTCATAAAATAATTCCATGCATATAATATGGTGTCAATAATGTCCACTTGATTAAACGTATAGTAAGAATGGTAAAACAATGACTAAATGATTGGTATTGGACTTACAAGAAAATTTCAAAACTTCAGCACTTTCATATTTTTCTTGTCCATTTACGTCAAGACCTGTTTTAATCTTATAAATTTTTGTTGAATAATCGGACTTTAAATCTTCTATTTGAAAGTTTAAAAAGTTGTCGACTGTTTCATATCTAACTTTAGGTTTCTCTTCTATCAACAAACGAAAAGCTGCCCATAACTTATTACTTCCAATGGTGTCGTTTCCAATTGGTGGGTAATTTTCAGTTGTGAAAACAGAATATTTTTTTGTCAGTTTATCTAGTTCTTTAATGTTACCTATAATGAACAAGTTTTAGAATCGATTATGTTTTGACTGAGTAATCATATAAATTCAAGCATTATAATAATAACATTGTTGTAAAGTACTCACTAGAAATTTTAAGAATTTGGGCATCCTCAAACTTATCTTCACCTTTTCCATCCAGCTCAGTTCTCACCTGGAATTGTTGGGTAGTATACGAATCTCCAAAAACATCTATTTTTTCATATTCGAAAATGTCTTCAAGGTTTACTATTTCAACTTTATTATTTTTTCTATTCAAAAATATGACTGCAGCGAATCGAAGTGATGATGTTTGTTGTTGATCATTTGAACCATCGTTGGAACTATTTTGCTTCCTTTTTCTTCCTTTTTTACGTCCCATTTTCAATCTGTAACAAAAGTTGTCAGATCACTTACAATTAATAATAGTTGCTATTTATTATATACTTGAGTACGAACGGACACTTACTTAAAAATCAATGGAGCGAACGAATATAACCTTTAAACAAAAACTTTTACGAACGGTCAAACTGCAATAAAGTACAGCTACTACTTATGCCAAATCAAAGACAAAAGGGTTTATTGGTATTATCGAACGATTCGAATGTGAAAGAACACGATCGCTCAGCTCTGGCGGTAAGTTTTTGTGCTGACACGCGATTGGTCAAGAAGCCGTGACTATCGCTTTCGTGTTTCTCTACTGGCTGTCTGTGCTACTGGTATGAATGCGTAATCTCTATAGTTGTCTACTGAAAAATGCTTCCTAATTGGCTCACGAAATACCGCCAAAAAGTTGCCAGCCCGTGAATGTTCTCCTTTTTTTGCAATATTCTTTGAGAAGATTTAATAATTTTCGTTACATTTTGAATTCCTACAAATACAATCGTGTCACAATCATGTCTTAGAAAATATGAAGATGATCCTTTATGTAAAACACCTCGAACTACTCGTTATAATAAACATGTGAAAATAAACTATGACAGCAGTGATGAAGAATTGTGGCAAGTAGGTTATATTTTCTGCAACTAATTCCAATTCATAATAATAATGATAGTTCAAAGTGTAATTATAAACCACCATCAAGTGTACATTTAATAACCACCATCGTGTAGATAATGTTAGATTTGATGTCAATTTAATTTACTATCATAATTTGAACAAAATATTGTTCTTCGTAGAACTTGAGTATATCATCTTCGTCGTCCCCTTCTACAAATGATAATGCCAATTGTTTTGGAAATGTCAATCAGGCAAACAACGAGAATAATGGACCAGCTCAGAGATCGAGATCAACAGCAAGTGTAAATTTGATTGATTTAAGAATGGTATGTAATTTGAAAAATTTATGATTGAAGAAAAAAATACAAACCTTTTATTTATATGTGATATATTAGCACTTCAACGGTAGTTGTGAATTTGGAAAAAGATGCATTTTTTCAATTATTCAAAAGATTCTTTTTTAGTTTTTGAACAATTTTAGTATTTGAAGTGTGTATTAATTTGTGATATTAATTATTTGATGTATATATATATCCGGTTGAACAAATTGCATTCAAGGTATAAGTTTAATCATTATTAGTTGAAAAATTAAATATTACTGACTTGGCATGTTCATTTTGTTAAACTCATTTTGTAGTAAACAATATTCAAATAAATCAACTTAAGAAATAAAAAGAACTCTACTTTTAAAAAGTTACTACTTTGTCAAACAAAATTTTTATTCAAATGCCTTTAATTTTGTTGATAATACGTCATCGGCAACATTGAAATCAGTAAAGGTTATTCGCAAAAATTACGTCTTTTAGTAAAAGACAACATTTTTACCTGAAAAAAGATTTGATATTTTTGGTCAAATTTGAGGTGTAATATTACATTTAAAATTGTAATACATTTAAATGTATTACATTTAAAATTAACATCATTGGTAGTGTAAAAGACGTATTTTCTGTATGAACGAGACGTTGATTTATTTAACAAAATGTCTTGTTTCAAAATTGATGTCAGTGGAAGAGCTCCACAGAAATGATGTATTTTTCTTTAAAAAATACATAATTTAAGGAAAACATGTAATTTTAGGTAAAAAGAACGTCATTTTTATGCTACGGGGCTCGCGTTCAGAAAAAAGACGTCTTTTTTGTTCCATTATTTAACATAGCGAATAACGTTATCTATGTCGTAATTTTCTAACGTCACTTGATGACGAAATGAAAATACATTTTTTTTAATAGAGTAACCATTAAATTATATTTTTTCTTCATAGGAACCCAGAGCATGCAGTTCAAGTAGTGAAGGTGAACCTGAGGAAAGTTCGTCAAATTTTAACCCCGAAAATGTTCAAGTATGTATTATTTAATTTAAAAAATATATACGTTGCAATAAGATTGTTTTACAATTTTTTATTAAATTTGCATTACAGGAGAATTGGCAGGATGAATTAAATGATGAGCTTGGACAACATGCTTTTGACGAGTATGATGCTGATAATTTTTCTGACAGTGAATATGAATATGATGATGATGACTACTCTACAGATCAATTTAGAAATCAGAATTTCTCGCAAAATCGTTTACAAGAATGTTTGTTACAGGATGATATCGATGAAATTATAAACAATTCTATAAATGTGAGCAAGGCAGAAATTTATTTAGCTATTTTAAAATTTACATTGATTTATAATCTTCCTCAAAGTGCAATGGCTGATTTATTTAAAATGATAAATTCATTTTTTACTCATCCATTCTTACCAGACTCACGATTTATAATGGATAAAATTTTCAATTGCAAAGATAATTATGAATACCACGCCCATTGTCCGCACTGTAATGAGTACGTGACCCAATTTGTGTCCGAGGACTCGCATGCCACCTGCTTCCGTTGCGATAAAAGATTTTCATTGCGTGATCCAACGTATACTCAATTTTTCATAATTAGTAATCCCGAAAGTGAAATTATTCATTATTTGGAGGAAAATTACTCTTATTATGAAAAAATATGTGAAAAAAGAAGAGAAAATCGAGGAAGTTTTGATGATTTTGACTCGGGTATACTTTACCGAAAACTGAGACAATCATTACCACCAGAAAAACAAGACTGCTTTGCAACTGTTACTTTTAATACAGATGGATCTCCAGTATTTGAAAGTTCGAGCTGTTCCATATGGCCTATACAAATTGTTGTTAATGAATTACCTTACAAAACCCGAACATTTCAACCAATAGTGTGTGGATTGTGGTTTGGTAAAAACAAGCCAAACATGGAAACTTTTATTAACAAGTTTAGTGATCATATGAACAGATTATCAGAGGATGGAATAGAAATAAGTTTAAACGGAATGAAGCATCGATTATTTATTTATGCAGTTTGCTGCTGCGTTGATTCGGTTGCTCGAGCCCCTTTGCAAGGAATCAAACAGTTCAACGGGTATTATGGCTGTAACTGGTGTCTACATCCTGGCTACTACGTGTCTTACAAAAAAGGAGGGTCTATGAAGTACATTTTATTGGATGAGGTAGTCCCCTTGAGAAATCACAATCGTATGGTCGAATGGATGCGCGAAAAAGAGTTGACTGGACGTTCAAACTACGGTATAAAAAATCCATCTGCTCTCTTAAATTTAAATCATGGATTTGATATTGTCTCAGGCTTGGTACCTGATAGCATGCACTGCATTGATTTAGGCATTGGTGAACAATTTTAACCTACTGGCTGAATACTCGTGGACAACCGTATTCTTTACAGACGAGCAAATAAATGTTATTGACAACATTTTAATATCGGTCAAAGTGCCGAACAAAATAACGAGATTTAGTCGATCCATCAAGGACAGAAGATATTGGAAAGCAAGGGAGTGGCAGAATTGGATTCTGTATTACAGTATTCCTATTTTGATGAGCTTTCCAGAATTTTCTATTTACTTAAATCATTGGAGTCTTTTAGTTCATGCGTACTTCATTTTATTACAAGAAAATATCACAATCGATGAGTTGATTCAAGCAGATAATTTGATAAAAGAATTTGTGGCTTTCACTGAAAAATATTATACCACAACTGCCATGACCTTCAACGTACACCAATTACTACATCTGGCTCAAAGTGTTTCAGATTGGGGGCCACTCTGGGCCCATTCCGGTTTTTGTTTTGAAAGCGGAAATGGTAAGATTATCAAAAAAGTACAATCTGCTCATGGGGTGTTGAATCAGATTTGCCGGTCCATCACTATGTCTACGAAAAGCGAATTGTTATTGAAAAAGCATGTAAACTTGCATCATGAGGATTCATCAGTACTGCGGTTTGTGAATTATTTAATAAAAAAAATAGTATATCATCTATTAAAATATCAGATGCTCGATACTTCGGGGTGTACAAAAAACCAAATCCCAAGTGGATTCAAGATCTTCAATTGTCAAATACAAGTAGACGTTACAAAAAATGTTAAAAAATGACTGTGCATACACAACAAAAAATAGACTGCGATCTGATAATTCGTACGCTCTAACGGAGGATAATCGCTATATAAAAATATTATACTTCCTAGTGGATCTTAATGATAATAGACAGTTTACTATTTGTAATGTGATCGATGTAGAACATATTTTAGGTAAAAATGAATTACCAGTTAAGAAAATTGTTTATAAAAACCAAGAAATAATTTCTCTAGATACCGATAGTATTCAAAGAGTGTGTGTATGTATTAACAATGGAGAGGATGAATTTTTATTATCAGTCGCAAACACTCTTTCATATTAAAGTGATATTTCCTCTCGTTTTATTATCCTTTGATTTATAATATCGTATGATTTGAAATTGTTATTATAATGATTATCACTAATACCTACCTCATAGTTACTGACAAATAAATTTTATGTTAATGAAAATACATAAATATTTAGAAATGTTCGATTTTTATTTCATTTTTGCAGCCCATGCAATTTTTTTCTGTTGACTACGCAAAAGTACGCAATTACGAAAAAAATTTATAAATTAAGTTCCATAATGTGCGTAATTCAATTTAAAAAAAAAGTACTTTTCATTAATATGACATGATTTAAAAAAAAAATATGTACTTTTGAAAAATGTTGTACCTTACACATTACAGTGCAGCAGTTGTGAGGCTGAAAAATTACGTCATTTTCTCCATGGATGACAAATGTAAAAAAAAATATGTATTTTACTGTTTAATTTGGACTTTAAAATGTTTAAAAGGTACGTCTTTCCAGAAAAACTACGTACTTTTTTTAATAGTAGCCCTCAAAACGGTAAAGAAGATGTATTTTTTTGTTCCAAAAAGTTACGTGTCAAAATACGTAATTAAAATACGTAATCTAAATACGT
Organism: Trichogramma dendrolimi; assembly: GCA_034770305.1. NCBI lineage: Eukaryota > Metazoa > Arthropoda > Insecta > Hymenoptera > Trichogrammatidae > Trichogramma > Trichogramma dendrolimi. Next base: position 11,109 of record JAPMIB010000223.1, read on the forward strand.
ATCTAAAATACGTATTTAAATTACGTCACTATTTTCAATAGGGCACTCCTGAATCCTGGTCTCGTCGAAAATTGGCAAAGAATTTTAACTGTTCAGAGTGGGAAGCAAGAAAAATTACCGAGTCCGATAGGAATGATATTTCTTCATTAACAAAAAAAAAGGGGGAAAAGAACTTCCTCAAGAATTAAAAGATTTGGTAACACAATTTTATGAACGAGATGACATTAGTAAATTAATGCCTGGCATGAGTGATTACATCTCTGTTAAGCAAGCCAATGGTAAGCGAGTGCACATGCAAAGGAGACTACTTCTAGGCAATTTAAATGAGCTTTATGCTTTATTTAAAAATGAATATAAGATAAGAAAATCGGATACACCAAATTTACGCAATTGAGACCACCTTTTTGTGTGCCAGCTGGGAGTAGCGGTACACACAATGTTTGTGTATGTGTACACCATGAAAATGTGAAATTGATGCTTCAGGCAATTGATCTTGAAGATTGGACAAAAGGTAGTAAATCTCCGATAAAAAATTATAAAGACTGCATACGTGAGCTTGTATGTACTAAACCATCAGATAAATGTTTTTTGAATGAATGTTTAAATTGCGCATCTAATTTTTTCAAACTTGAAAAAATTATCTCAAAAAATTTTGAAAAAAATGAAATTGAAGAGATTTCATATGAAACATGGAAGCAAACTGATCGTTGCACATTTGTTATCGAAACAGTGAACGCTTCTGATTATCTCGAATTATTAAAAGAACGTTTGATAAAATTAAAACAACGACTTTTTTACTAAAATGCAAGCCAGTTTCGTAAAAGATTTGAAAAAAATCTTCAAGATGGAGAAATGATCATCAGTTTTGATTTTGCTGAAAATTACGCTTTTGTTGTTCAAGATGCTGCCAGTCCTTCTACTGGAATAATAATCAGGCTACAATATTTACAGTAGTAGCATATTATCGAGAAAACAATAAACTAAAACATAAAAGTTTGGCTGTTATTTCAGACAATTTGAGCCATGACACGTACGCTGTTTACGAGTATCAAAAAATAATTCTTGATTATTTAAAATCTGAACATCAACTTAAAAAAATTTATTATCTCACAGATGGGGCTGGGCAGCATTTCAAAAACAAAAGTAATTTTCACAATCTTCTCTTTCATGAAGAAGATTTTAATGTGAAAGCCGAATGGCATTTTTTTGCAACGGCCCACGGGAAAAGTGGATGCGATGGTGTTGGTGCTAATTTAAAACGAGGAGCTTGTAAAGCTAGTTTGCAAGCTGTAACATCAAAAAAAATATTGACCCCCTTCGATCTTTATAATTGGGCGCAAGACTATTTTAAAGAAACAAAGGTATTTTACTGTAGCAAAGATATGCATGAAAAAAATTCCGAATTTTTAAAAGCTCGGTTCAGTAAGGCAAAAACGATTCCCGGCACATTGAAGTATCATGCAGTCATTCCCGTTAATAACACAACACTCAAACTAAAAAATACATCTTCATCTTCTCAATGTGAATCATTTCCAAAAAAAAAAACCTAAATAAAGGAAACAAATTCGAATTTTCAGATGACTGTAGCCAAGCACATCACGTTAACCAGACAAAAGCGTGAGAAAACGACGTTTTTTCTATCTCTCTCGCTCTATCTCACTGAAATCAAAAAACGCCTCTTTGGAAAATGTCTATATCGATGGAAAATTTCCTGATCTTTCGATCTAGACTATTTAAAAAAATCTTAAAAATGAAGTTTTCGAGATAATGGACTTTAAAGTTTTCCCAGCGATTTTCCCGGGTTAAGCGAAAAATTTCGGGAAATCTGACCGCACCATCGGAAAGCTGAGGCAATTTCCCATCGAAATCGTGTATTCGTTTTTTTCTCCAGGTGCATTTTAGTACTTTTACAGCGATTTAGAAATTTAGCGATTCGACTGAAGAATGTTCGAGCTCGCGCGGCCGGGCGGGCGTCCGGCCGCCCGCGCGCGCGAAAAAACCACGTTTTTTTTTCTTTCTCTCGCTTCATCTCGCTAAAATTAAAAAACGCCTCTCTGGAAAACGTCTATTTCGATGGAAAATTTCCTGATCTTTCGATCTAGACTATTTAAAAAAATCTTAAAAATGAAGTTTTCGAGATAATGGACTTTAAAGTTTTCCCAGCGATTTTCCCGGGTAAAGCGAAAAATTTCGGGAAATCTGACCTCACCATCGGAAAGCTGAGGCAATTTCCCATCGAAATCATGTATTCGTTTTTTTCTCCAGGTGCATTTCAGTACTTTTACAGCGATTCACAAATTTAGTGATTTGGCTTAATTCTGCCGTGCCGCGCGGCACTGGGAGAGTTGACGTGAAATGCCACATATAGGCCTTCATGTGTATGTTGCTACCTTGAACTTTGGAAGCTCGTATGGCGAAGGGGCCGGCAAAGTCGACACCTGCTACTTTAAATAGCCTTGCCAGTGTTACGCAGCAGTCAGGAAGAGGCGCCATTTGTTGGTTTTTGGATGGGCTTGGTATCTGATGCTTGTAATGCATTGTTGGTATACTCTTCTAATTACTCGGAATCCGTTCGTGATTCAATTGAATACCTTCATGAAGCGTGAGCTGGTGTACGTTCTCGACGTAGCAACGAATCAATGGAGAACTACCTGGCAAGATGACTGGATACTTTGCGAGTATTGCGTTTGTAGTCGACCCTTGACTCTGAGAAGCCCGGAATTGTCAATGAATGGTACGACTCGTCAGGGAGAGCATTTTTGGAAGCTATTTCTCATTGCTCAAGGCCTCAAACTCTGCCCCAAATTTATCTTCCTGCATCACGTGGAAAATGGCGATCTTGACAGCGTCCAATTTTTTGACTGTCGCAAGTCCTTTAGTGCGATTTTTCCTATTTATTTTTGCGTTGAAACGCCATCTGTATATCCAAGCTATGATGCGTCGCAATCTTCTGTAGTTAGAGTATTTTGACAAGATTGTGATAAAGCGTTCGTCGTCTTGCGTATGCGTGCGCGTGCGAAAACTGCGTGGGCTCGGAGGGTCTGCTCAGAGTGTGGAGCTTGAAAGCTTGGAGCCGGCCACTTTTTTCCATACGGCAACCAACTAGGTCCATGCCACCACAAATTTGCTTCTGCAAGCTCAGGAGGACTTATTCCTGTGGAGGCTATATCCGACGGATTATCCTCTGAGGGAATGTGCATCCAACGAGCTTGCGGTACGAGAGATTGAATTTTACTCATGCGATTGGCTACAAAGGTGGGCCATTTTGATGGGTGGCCACGCCGCCACGCAAGCGTCACTTGTGAGTCGCTCCAGTTACAATGTGCAGCAGATAAGGCAATCCGTCGAACAGATGCTTGATCAGACGGGCTAAGAGCACAGCTCCGCACAGTTCCAGTCGTGGAAGCGTTTCCTTTTTTTTCGGTGCTACTTTTGATTTGGCGGTCAAAATTATCGCCGAGGAACCGGGGACAACTGCATACACAACAGCCCCGTAAGATTTTTCTGAGGAATCTGCGAAGCCATGCAGTTGCCACTGACAAGGAGAGCCTTTCATCTGCGGGTTACAGATCCTGGCCAAACTTGTTTAGGGGTCTTCTTGTGTGTAATAATGAAGCTTCTTATGGTTATTTTATTCCAATAGGCTCTGGAAACCATTATAAAGTACCACGAAGTATTTGATATATCATAATTTTAAATAACACCATATAATAGTGTATCGATCATGTTAGGCTTACACAGTCAAGTTCAAGTGCCTCAAACGTATTTGTACTTGAAGTTTTCCATGTTTTTAATATCATAACAATAAACAAAAACTCTAGCTCAATTGGTTCAAGGTCAGAATTTAAATGAGCAAACCAAAAGAAGGTAAATGTAACGCTATTATCGTTAAATATTTCTAAAAACATGCGCACAATTTTTTTTATGCACAACTTACCATTCCTACTCTCTCGCCCATTTCAGGCACTCAAAATGTATGTTAATACACTTGAATTGAGTGCCTGAAATGGGCGGGAGAGGTGAAATGGTAAGTTATGTATAAAAAATGTTTTTAGAAATATTTAACGATAATAGCGTTACATTTAGCTTCCTTTGGTTTGCTTATTTAAATTCTGACCTTAAACCAATTGAGCTAGGGTTTTTATTTATTGTTATGGTATAAAAAACATGGAAAACTTCAAGTACAAATACGTTTGAGGCACTTGAACTTGACTGTGTAAGCCTAACATGATTGATACACTATTATATGGTGCCATTTAACATTATACTATATTAAATACTTCGTGTTAATTGATAATGGTTTCTAGGGCCTATTGGAATAAAGTAACCATAGGGGGCTTCATTATTACCCACAAGAAGACCCCTAAACAAGTTTGGCCAGGATCTATGACACGCACATGAAAGGCTCTCCTTGTGAGTGTTCTCTTGAAGGTTCGTCTATCGTGGTACTTTGATTAAGTTAATCAAGGGCATTACGAAAGGCGACCCACCGATCCGAAAGCTCTTCCGGCAGCGCAGTGTCCCAATCTGTACCGTGCAGCCACTTATCTCGGAGTGGGATCTTGGCCACGATGATAACAGGAGTAAGCCAGCCCAGCAGATCAAATAACTTCGGAGTCTCAGAGAGTACGCTGCGCTTTGTATAATTTTCTTTTGATGCAGAGAGATTGGCAACGAAGTGAAAATAGTCGGAGCGAGGCTGCCACCGAATGCCAAATATGGAAACGGAGTCGTCTGTATGTGTTGTTATAACTCGTTCGTTCGAATCGTCGTTGTTACTCAGTATATCCGTCGAGTTCACTGACCATTTACCGAGCTTGAGCTGAGCGGACTTGAGTAGATTGATGAGTTATCGCTTTACCATTAGTGCTTTTTCAATGGAGTCGACGCTAGCAAACGCGTCGTCGACGTATGTTTGCTGCCGAATTATCTGTGCAGCTTCGGAGTGTGTGGTATCGCCTTCGCGTGCTAGTTGCAGCATCGTGCGATTCGCCAGAAACGGTGCAGCAGCTGTGCCGTACGTGACTGTGGTTAGACAAAAATTTTGCATCGGCTGTGCAGGGTCCGCTCTCCATAAAATGTGTTGGTAGCGGAGGTCTGATTTGTGGACGTCGAATTGACAAAAAATCTTGACTATATCCGCCGTAAAGGCAAATTTGAAGAACCTCTATCTAGTACGAATGAAAGTTATGTCGCCTTGAAGTTTTGGTCCCGGGAGTAAATAGTCGTTTAACGACTTACCGTTGCTACCCTTTTGCGATGCATTGAAAACTACTCGAAGTTCCTTCGAGTCCGGTTTCAAGACGCCGTGATGCGGCATGTAAACACTGTGCGTCATGAATTTCTTGATTGGTGGCGAGGCGCATATGTCCTATGTCCTTGTATTCTTCCATGAACTTTATATTAGCACGATTTAGTTCAGCATTACGGGATCGCTGTTTTTCTGAGCGTATGAGACTGACAGCGGCAATCTCGCGAGTGCTGACTATAGGTTCAAGGGAGCGCAACGGCAGTCGAACAACACACCTTCCGTCTTCGCGACGACAGACGGTGTCGAGGTAGAGCTTCTCACAGAACTGCTCCTCGGGGTGAGAAATCTTGTAGCGGGTATCTCCTCAATCTTCCAGAATTTTTGGAGTGCTTGACTGATAGATGGCTTGGTGCGTATGTGGAAAACCGTCACCGCTGTCGATGTATTTCCGTCAGTGAGCCCAGGTGGGCTTGTCAGTAGCCACCCGAAGATTGACTGCTACGCTGTGCAGGAGTCCTGTCAGGGCCGAGTTGCAGGCCAGGCCATATGATTTCCGGAAACTTGTCTGCTCCCAGCAGCAGATCCACTTTGCGGGGCTTGCCATAGTGCGGGTCTTCCAATTTTAGACCGTCAAGATGCGGGTAATTTCCCGACATGACTTGACGTCTTGGTAATTTCGGTGATCTCAGTTACAACAAGCGCCGGAACGCGAATGTTGCAGGAGCTTCCGACGAGAGAGCCAACTGTAAACTGCACACTGGATCGGGCCGTTGTTTGACTTGAGTGCTGACTCCGATAACATTTTTTGAGATTTGAGACCTACGTAGAGATAAATAATTAGCAAGTTATTCAGTTACGAAAGAGGCTTTAGCAGCAGAATCAATGATAGCTTGCACGCTTCGGCTTTGGCCAGAGTCCTCAGCAGTTGCCATCAAGATAGTCCTTCCAGCTTGAGCAGTATGCACCGAGACAGTGTCATTTTCTTTAGCAGTCGAAGATCCGTCCTGGCCATTGGTCCTGTTCTCCGAATGGTTGGATGGGCTTCGGGCGTCGCTTCTATGTAGCTTCGTGTGATGCCTTTGACGGCACTGTTTGCAAGAAAATTTCGAGGTGCACTCCGCCACTCGATGAGAACGGGCAAAGCAGTTTCGGCACAGGCCGAGCTTTGAAATGCAATTGTATCGTTCAGATACAGACAGAGATTAAAATTGAGGGTAAGCATAAAGAGTGTGATCGCTATTACAGTGGGGACACTTCCTCGGCGTCTTGTTCGGTGACGTGCTTGCAGTGTTTGCGGTGAGTGTACCGGACTTGATGGGTTTACGTGTCTCGCTCTGTGACGACGATGATTGGGTTTGCTCGAGTGTCTGAAGTCTTCGTTCAAGAAAGCACAGCAGGTCCTTGCAGGAGGGGAAGTCATTTTTTCTTTCGCGCAATACGTTCCAAGCTTTTTTGTTGAAACGACCAATTTGCGTAGTAAACAGTGTACAATTAAGTGACTCTTTTCTTTTTCATAGCACTGCAATCCGCGGAGAGCTTGCACCGACTCCTCGGCTTTGTCTATCAGTGAGGCTGGGATAGCGATTACGGACGCTTGACAGCGTCATCAATGACTCGAGGTGAGTCGACAAGCGTATGTTCAAATTGCGATACCTGCGGACCAGTTGATCCCAAGCCATGTTGAAGTTCGAATCGATGATGGGCAAACCTTTTACGCGATGCTCTGTGTCCCCCTGCAGTGAGCTAAGCAAGTGCTGCAGCTTTGTTACTGGAGACATCGATTGTTGACTTATTATCAACGCTGTAAATCTATGCTTAAACGTTTCCCAATCTTCTTGTTTGACAGAGAAGGTCGGCAATTGAATCTTCGGAAGAGATGGTAGTGAGCTCGGCTGACTAGGTGACGTGACGTTTACGGTGGCGTGACCGAATAGGGTCTCGGAACAACAATTAATTCATTACTTTTCTTTTGAATTACTACTCTAGCAGTTAAATATTCTTCCTCCACCTTGGCGTATGTGCCCTCCGTTACGTAAAGCAAATCCGCGATGTCAGCGAGGTGGGGTACAATTACATTGTGATGGCTACAAAATGTGTCACAGTACTTTTGAGTAGCATTTTGCGAGTTTCGCAGTGAACGAGTGTGCATTTGTCTGGATCCAACTTGTTAATTGAGTTCGCTATTAAATTGGTGATGTTCTTTGCAAGCTCTTCTTGCATCGCGACGACCTCCTTGGCTGTCGGCATTGTTAAGCAGCGATGTTATCGACTCAGTTTCGTGTGTGAATTTCAGGCAAATACTCTTCTCGCTGTAACAGCGAGCAATGTTGCTTACGGCGATAAGGATCCAAGCTCCGCTTATCGTATGGCTGTGTACCTGATCTGTGTACTGCGAGTCTCGAGGAGCTTCTCGAACTAATTTTTTCTCCTTGTTTAGTGCGTAGTAAGATTGACCTTGACTTTTCTTGTCGCAGCGACCACTTGGAACTTTCACTTTTTGAAATAAATTCACGATAATTCACCAACAACCACGCTCTGCTACAAAAAATGTTGACGACTCGCCTTTTAACTAAGCCAGAGCAACAATAGAGTGTTATGTCTTTACTGTGAATTTGATGAGGCGTTGGCCAAATACATACACAATAAATTTTAGTCACTGTTTACATATTACATACATCTCATAAAATACATCTCATATAATACATCTCTACCTATGACACAGGTGAAATAATCATATATTTTGTTATTTTATGTATATGGGCTAAGCCATAGTTAGCGTGATAGTCAAAAAAATTTGTTTTCTTCAAATTATGTACTTTTGAAGAGTACATTGAAAAGTGAAAATCCTGAAAGTTTTAGCCCCTAGGTCCAACCCTATTAGATTATCAGGGCCTCAAAGTTGAATTTTCTTTTTCTGCTGATATTCTGCTTGCAATTCTGATTTTCTGGGGATAATATATAAAAATTGTTCAATCATGGTTTTTAATGTAAGATTTGATGTAGAATTCAAATTTGTACTTACAAATCATATTTACTACTTCTAGACCCATAAAAATGATATTTTTAGGCATTAATCATATAGCTGTTTAAAAATACATGTGTTCGTCTCTTTCGATTAGGCCCATATTGTAATATGTTCATCGACTAATCCATAGCTCCTTAATCCTGGATTTTGGTTATCGGCAGACAAACAAAATTCATTATTGAGCTTAATATGAGTCAAGAAACATGGTTTTTCTCTAATTTTCCTTGATTCTTGACTCATATTAAGCTCAACAATGAATTTTGTTTGTCTGCCGATAACCAAAATCCAGGATTAAGGAGATATGGATTAGTCGATGAACATATTACAATATGGGCCTAATCGAAGGAGAAGAACACATGTATTTTTGAATAGCTATATAATTAATGCCTAAAAATATCATTTTTATGGGTCTAGAAGTAGTAAATATGATTTGTAAGTACAAATTTGAATTCTACATCAAATCCTACATTAAAAACCATGATTGAACAATTTTTTCATATTAACCCCAGAAAATCAGAATTGCAAGCAGAATATCAGCAGAAAAAGAAAATTCAACTTTGAGGCCCTGATAATCCAATAGGGTTGGACCTAGGGGGCTGAAACTTTCAGGATTTTCACTTTTCAATGTACTCTTCAAAAGTACATAATTTGAGGAAAAAAAAATTTTTTCACCATCACGCTAACTACGCTTAGCCCATATAAACATTATTGTTTTAATTATATAAATCTCTTACAGGTGAAAAACATTACAATTAATAACCTCCTGGAATAAAGCTGTCATCTTGAACCTGCTCATGCTTTCTTTTACGCCTTTCTTGTCTGGCAGAGTTTGAAGCTGACTGGTCTCTGAAGTCTGAGTGGTTATTCTTTTATAATTTTCTGTGTGCAAGAATCGCACGGCATTTGTGCCAGGAATAATCATCATCTCCCCTACGGAAACTCATCGCAACTCTAATTCTTAAAAACTTTCAAAAACTCTTTAAAAGTCTCAAGCAGTCTTAAAAATTCTTATAAATGTTCGGATTTCGTACCATGAATTTTAAGAGTTAATAAAACTATATAAGAGTTTTATAGTATATTACTGCCCTAGGCCGCGAAAAACAGAAAAGTTCCAGAGTACGTGTAATTAGTGGCCGAGGCGAAGCCGAGGCCGATAAACACGTCCTTTGGGCCTTTCTTTTATCGCAACATAGGCCTGTATACTATTTTTCATACACAGTGGCACGAAAATCGCTCTTCCCGATTTGCGCAGCGGTAGGGAAGTAGTTACTTTAGGGCGCTGGTATGAAAAATGATATAAATGAATTTTTCCAGTCGGGTAAGGCTTATTTAATTTAAAATAATGTTTACTAGTTACAATAATTTTTATAAAAAGTTATTAAGAGTTATTAAGTATTGATAAAAGTTTTCAATATTTTTAACGACTTTTTTGATCTTAACATTTTTGCTAACAAAATTGAGTCTCCACAAGGTTTTATAAATTCTTAAAAACTCTTATTAACTCTTTAAAATTATTAATCAGGTGTACGAAATCCGAACATTGTTAGATTTTTTAAGACTTTTTTAGACTTTTTTAGACTTTATAAAACTTTCTCATGAGAAAAATTTCCGTCGGGGCTCCTTCGTGATATTATAGAGTGCCATTTTGCCTATATTATAGGTGGCAACAGCAATAGATTCAGCAATATCCAAGACTATCGCACCACTCAATAATTTTTTTGGTGCATACTTCCAAATCAAATTATTCAAAGACTCGTTCGAATTTTGAGAATAATGGCCATTACATCTGGAAATAAGAGCATCATCTGACAATTCTAGGTAGATGTGTGTGATGCTAACGTGCTTTTAGCTTCTGAGTTCTGCCAAGAGCACCAAGATTTTGTACCTTCAGAGCAGAGGTGATGTTCTGGCTCTTGATCAGTTAATTTTTTATGGTACGAATTGGACCACACAGCTTTCTTCATATTATTTAAATTATTGTTTTCTCGCAGTGATTTGTGTAATAATTTGGCAGCTGATCAATAGCTTTAGCTGGGAACCCATTAAGTCCGGGACGGACCCTATATATAACAATAAAGACCATGTCGTAGCGACTGGAAATTGTATAAGTTTGCGTTAAATGAAGCAAATGTGAGTACGCTATAGTAGCATCTTATATTTTTAAAAAAATTATTCGATTTTTCATGAACGCCTTTGGACAAATTACTAAGTTGATGATTTGTTTTGAGTCTTTTGCCTTCTATCGATGGAGCTGAGATTTCATCGATGAATCCAACTAACTCTCTCAAAATATTTAAATAAATTTTCAAGTTTTAATTAAAAAAAAAACTATGGTCATCATATATATACAGATGAAAGATTCAATTGTCTAAACTTAAAATTCTACTAACACTGACTGCTTTTTGGCAACCAAAGCATCAAATGCCTCATCAGAAAAATATAAATCATTTTCCAGGTTATTTGCCACGTTTGCAGAAACGCGATCACGTTCATTATCCGTGGCATTTTCAACGTTGTTATCCCCGTCGTTACCTACGCGATTTGCAACGCCGTTAGCTAAGCCGTTTACAACGCCATTGGCTACATCGTTTCCACCGTCATTTGGAATATTATTAGCCATAGTTGTTTTTGCTGAAACACACTAAAATATTATTTATTAGTATATTTAGTATTATTTAGTTATCAGCAAAAGTAGTATTAGGTGAATTCATTATTAAGTTATAGGATTATTATAATAAAATATAACCTCACTTTTTTGTAAAATCAATTGTAGGTTAAAATTACTTACTTCTCGTGCTCGGCTAGATCTGTTAACTTGTCCGTATCCAGCGAAAGAAAGAACAACTGCACGACGCGGTCACGATATCTGAGAAAAAAGTTGGCGTGCAAATTCACTCGACAAGGGTGGTCAATAACCAATCAATCATATCTCCCCTTTGGTACGTTGATAGTAACTTCAGCACCGTGCTTTCTATTATTTTTCAGATGTTTGTGTGATGTGTTCCGTCAACCCATCGTACAAAGGAGTCGAGCAGACTATAGCATTGCCTCTCATGTATGCTATGATGGAAAGGAAGGAGCAGATTGCCTACGCGAAAATTTTCCAAATCGTCAGTGACCGTGGACGCGAATTCGGAATCCAACTTCGTCAACCGCCTCGTATTATGTCGGACTTCCAACTGGCCCTCATAAATGCAGCAGCAGTGTTCGGAGGAAATGTTCGTCTATCCCTGTTTCATCTCCGTCAAAGCGTCTATCGCTTTCTTTGTGAAGTACGATTTTTTATACTTTCTTTCTTTCTTTATTTATTTTTTATCAAGTCCCTTCTATTAATTTTATGTTTTTCCAGGTTGGACTTCAGAGCGCCTACAAAGATTCAAATGATGACTCCTTACGCACAGCATCAAGGATGATGTGCGCCTTGGCATTTGTCCCCGTGGATGACGTTGAAGAAATTTTGATCTTGTTAGGAAGTGGAAATAAATGCAACTTTCGACTTTTGTTTCGACTTTTACTTGTTTGATTCGTGGTTTTATTTGAATTTATTTTTTCTTGATTTTCTAGTTTCTAGTTTGTTTTTCGTTTTTTACTTTTTTACTTTTTTATACATATCTTTGTTTTATTGTTCCTGTGGATATTTGATTTTTTGGGCCTACGATTTTTGAATTCGCGATTTTTTGGATATTTTGGATTTCGAACCTATTTTTGCCGTTGGATCTTATGGTCTGGATCTTTTGGATTGGAGCTTTTGTACCTCAATTTGCAAAATTGCGCTACGGTTATAGTGTTTAAAATTTACCGTTTCTCGTAAACAAAGTATCAATATTTATTAAAAATTTCACAAAGATCGGACAATTTGTTTCAGAGAGACAACAAATCAAACATTACATCAAACAAATTAAACATTACATTCAAATTCAAAATTCCGTGCCTTCATAAACAGCATCAGCCCTTTCAAATGCAAAAGACAATGAGAAGGCCGGAAAGGTGCCGACACATTTCTATTCATCATTCTTTTAAGGAGGGATTTTACCGATATACGAAGAGATGAGCCGTGATGATTTGCTTACTCGATGTTTGGGCAGCTTCAACGCAACTGTGAGGTCTTTACCTCCAAAATCGGTATCGAGTGGCAAGCATGTGCTCGATACCGCAGTGTATATCGCTGCAGGAATATATACACCGTGCTTACGAAGAGTATCACCGTTCCAGTGATGCGCGATGAAAAAAATCACTCCTGAAAACTTGCGAAGAAAAAAAACTTTCTTTTGAAGATGAGGTCAAGAAAATCTCTCCAAAAGAAAATGCGGTCAACTTTTTTATTAAATTTTTATTTTAATAGGTAAATGTACCAATTGCTGGCCACTTCAGCAGCTTAGCTGAAAAAAGCTGCATAGAAATGATATAAATGTGTTAATTTGATAATAAAATACTTTTGGATTCTTGAGAACTAATGATTTTGGACACGACGGACTATAAAAAACTCATCATAAGCCAGTAAATAATTGATAAGTTGAATTGATCAATGTAATTTCTTTTGGCCAATGTAATTTTTCTATGTACCAATGTCTGAAATCCCATGTCCCAATGCCTGGCCACCTTTTTTATAATGAGTATTATTTAAAAAAACATGCATATTTTATGAGTTACATGTATTTTTTTTCGAATGAGTTTTTTCATACGAGAATATGTATAATTGTATGAGTTTTAATAAAAGTAAAATAATTAAAAAGATTTTGTTAAGATTAGTTTTTTTATAACTTTTTTACAAATTTACTGCATTAACATAACCGGGAACATTTTAAAATCATATCGATCATATTGACTAATAGTCATTTATATATAATTTTTGGTTTTCAAATCTTATAAATAAACGCAAAAATATGAAGTTCTGTCGACACTTTTTTGTACTTAATCGGAAACAATCGGCCACTAAACTTTAATTGTAACAATATATTTTAAATATTATGAATTTGGATATTTACACATATAATTAGTCCAGAAATGATAATAAATCTATTAACTAGATGCTCTTAGATACGTGAGTATTTCATTTAGCCAGCGATTGGGACAGAAAAACATCGTGTACCTTGATATGGCCACTGTCACATTTGACTGGTCAGACATACCAGCATAAAAAAGCAAACAAATTTTACCGGTACCAATGAATGACCATTCGAAATTTTAGTGTAAAAATAATTTTTTCAGATAACTTTTTGTTTAAAACTTAAAAAATATGTTTAAGATTAAAAAATAACTTTGATATGTTGATTCTCATATTTTTGTTACTTGATATCGCCTAGACAAAAACTGCTCATTTCTTAAGATTCAACGTAAGCGAAGCATAGACAGATGGCATGTGGTTCAAGTCGAGTATTCATAATTGATTTTTTAGCTATATAAGTCATCGATCATTATTATTTATATATATATTTCAATTGTCATCATTAAAAAGCATTCAACTTAAAGAGCTTCATGGGTGTAAAGTATAAAATTACGTAAATAATCGTAAAAAATCAGATGAGTTGTCAGGCATTGGTACTTTTACCTTATTAATTTATTGTATTACATAAATATTTAATATGTATATTGTAACGCAGAATTATAATTCACACGTGGTCGCAAGTCGTGAGCGCGATTTCGAAGTTACAGAAAAGTAACTTGCGTGGCTCGTCGTACTACAAGTACGAAGAGCAGATGATGATAATTAATTGAGGGACCTACGATCGATTATCGTAGTGCGCGAACCCTCACTTGGTGTCTGAGCGCCAAAGCGAAATTTTGAATTTGCGTGCGAGCGACGACGCTGGGCGAGTGGACCCTGCAGACGACTTTGTCAGCGACGAGTAAGCGAGCGAATGTCGATTGTAACCCTTGCGAGCGTGCGTGCGGCCCTAGTTTAAATCAAATCACTAATTATTAATTTTCGCGCGAATAAACCATTTTACTTTATTTTATTGAATCGCGAGTAATCTTTATCTTACATCGTCTATTGAACCCTTTTCAGCAACGCGAATACTCGACGAGCAACGGCTCGTTGAGCATCTGTACGCGGGATCATCACCAGAGCTCGTCGAAGCAAGGCATTGACGAATTGTATTGTGCAACGCGGGTTTGCGACCATATTCTCGTGTGGCACGAGCTAGCCGGCTGTTCTGCAAGGCATTCCCCGTAACAATATATATGTAATAATTAAATATATAAATATTTAAAATATTTATAATTATCTAATTATAATTATATAAATATTTAATATATTTATGATTATTTAATTTTGAAGTTTCGAAGAGATTTTCTTAATCGCTTTTTTGAAAGAGAGTTTTTTTTCGCCGCAGATTTTTAAGAGAGATTTTTTTGACCGCCTTCGCATGAGTGATTGTCTTCGTTGGCACGGTCGATATAACGACGACCTAAAAATTATCATGAGGTTAATGCAAAATTTGGGAATGTCCATCGGCCAAAATTGTTACGAATTTTGTGAAGATGCCGATAACGCTGCATTAAGTTTTAGAAAAAAGAAAATGAGCAAAATATTGCTATAGAAGGCCAAATGTACGGCGCAGGAATCGCAGACTGAAGGTAATGCATAGTTATTCAATAAATTTAGAAAAAAAACTTTGAACGCGTTTTTCTCGAAACATTTTTCGACACTGCTAATAGAATATCTCGCAAAATAATAAACCGACGAATTTTCCGTCGAAGTATGTACCCATTTTTCGATTGGTTCATTATCTTAATTTTTATAAAAAATTTACGGTGAAATTTTTCGACAAAAATCGATTTTTGTGTTTGGAAAGCGGCCATTTTAACAATTTTCACTTTCAAGCTAAAATCCTACGTACTTTCATAAAGAATGCATTTAAGGTGGCTCATCAGTAAAACGGGTCAACAACCGATGATTATAGAACTTGGCAGAAATGTCATTTGAAGTGCCCTTGATGTGTTGTCAAAATTTCAGCATGGGCTACCATACTAATTTTCGAGAACGAAGTCGTTGAAAATAGCAAATTTAACATGGGCTCTTAGGGGAGGTCATCATAATTTCATACATTTTACGCCATAACTTTTTTATTCAACGACAGATCTTAAACAAAAACGAATATGTTATGCTTCAAGCCACTACCTTTCGATTATTATTTTAAAAATTACCCCTTACCGTACTAACTAATGAGTAATTAAACAAAAAATGCGTAAAATCATTGATTTCGAATAGTACGAGCGGTTGCCTGCCTAATGCGAGGAAGAGACAGACAGACGCCTCGTTTTACTATTGTTATGATTGCTGACGAGCCACCTTAACTTTAAGAGGTTATTTCTATTTTTCTTCTAGGTACCTATTTTTGGATAAAATCAATAAAAAATTTTTTAAACTACTTCAAGACATGTATTATTGGTCCTCAAAATTACGAATTGATTGATCTATCCTGAGCTCCGCAATAAATTCCCGAAATTTTGTATTTTCATATGATCTTTGAGTGGTTTTACACCTTAAATGAGTCCAAATTTAAAAAAAAGTTTTTTGTATACCTTTGAACTTTTGGAGGTGGTTAATTTTCAGAAATCGATTGTAATATCATCAATCTAAATTACAATTTTCCATAAAACTGTCTTAACTTATTTATCAAAATCAATCATTTAGAAATAATTTTGCACAAAAATCACTGTCTGCAGTCGATACGATCATTGCGGGGATAAAATAATATGTAAGAAAGTGTAAAAAAGTTTGAAAATAGCTGTTAAAATCGTTAATAATTTTATGCGTTTTACGTTCTATTACATTGTACAATTGAATATAATATTTTAAACTGGATATGAAACTCGAAAGAATTATTTGATCTATAAAAAACTTAATATATTTTAGATAAAATTTTAGATTAAACTATTACTTACAGTTTTTGACTGACTTGACAAATGAAGAATCGAAGGAGTAATTTTTCCCCAAAAATCTAATAGTAAATGAATAGTAGTGTTTTGATTTTCGACTGTGAATGTGAGTCTCGAATATTCTTCTAAATATAAAGTCCACAGCTATAAATTAAAAATTTCAAGGAAAATTTATTTAAATTTAGAAAGTAAATGTATCATTTAAAAGCTGAAATCAATATTCATTCTCAAAGTAATATTTAATGTCCTGAAGGGACTTAGAGTCACGAACTGAAGGTTTGCGTGGCCTCGGATAATAATTCTGGCTTTTTCTAGTGCCACGTCCATGAGGAGACGAAGCACAAGAGGTATGCTGAGGGCCAGCGACTTACAATCGACGTGTGTGTAGGGACTTGAGGATCACTTTAGGCCGAGCAAAATGGTTTCCCATTTATTGCTCAGCAAACAGCGAAAACTTTAAGAGGATATAATATATATCGCCGTTGATTATGAGTAAAAAGTATACATCATCGAAGCGCCGTGAAAAAAACACACTATTCGAAGCACCGTGAAAAAAACACACTGCATCGTATCCAAAGAGGTGTGTTTTTGTTCACGGCATCCAATGTGCTGTGTTTTTTTACGGCATCTAATGTGCTGTGTTTTTTTTTCACGGCATTCAATGAGGTGTATTTTTTTCATGACATTTCATCAGTATGTTTTTTTCCGTAGCGTTTTTACTGTGTTTTTACTCATTAGCAACAGCGATATATTGCGGTGCATATTTAGGTTTAGGTTGACAGAAAAAGTGATAGACTGAAATATAATAAAGAAGAGAATGTATTGATAATTGGTTAGTTTTGACTTACATGGTATGAGAATGTTCTCGTACAGCTGCGAACTGGACTTTGGTTGGGCAACCTGAAGTTGGACAGAGCACTGCACTGCACTGAAGTATTTTAAAAGTTACTGCTTGGTAGTCAGCGCTTGAATAGGCAGAGAAGTCTGTGTCTAGAGGGGACTCGGTCTTTTGATTTTATTGCTTTTTGAGAGCTGAGATTGGTTTAGTTATCTTACGGCGGTGAAACTTTGATATTTGGCCTCTCTGTCCTCTTCTAGTTTCCCAACCGACATCCGAAAGTTCTCGAGCATTGTACTTACATTTGTATTACGTAGCATTAATTTTAATATATTATTGTAAATTATTGTTATTAATTGTTCTGTTAATTATTTTGTTAGATTATGAGGTAAATATTATACTCAGCTGTCGGTTGCTGTTTCGGATAACCTGTTATACTTCACACTAACATTGGCTGTTTATTGTACTTTAGTTGTTTACTAATTTATTTCTTATCGTGTTAAGGCGACTTGGAGAGGGAAAATGAGGATTCAGAGATGGTTTCATATTGTTCTTAGTTTAGTTGCCGAGTCTGGCGTGAGGCATAGTTATTAACTTACTCTGGATTGTTGTTATGTTGGTTATGTTATAAATAAATATTTTAACATGTGTTTTTACTAAGTTCTCGATTATTCGAGAGCTATAGCTAGATCGTTCGATAAAGATTTTCGGAAAGAAAGAAGTAACCATCAAGTTTTATGGCGGTCATAAAAAAAGGTGTTAGATTTCTCTAACTACGCTCTGAGCCGTTTGAGAAGCCCGCGAGTTGTTGCGCGTCTGGCTGTGTACGTAGTTGGTTGCCTGTGTGTACGCGCATTAGAAGGTTTTGAAGCTTTGAATGTTTTTAGCCTATCTGTAGGCGACATTACACCCCCGACATAAACCGGTAAGCAGGAGTCTTTTGAAGAGAAAAGAAAAAGATGAACTGCGAGCCGTAGCTCTGAACTGTTGATGATGAGTTTGAGTGGATAAAAAATTTTTGGATTTGTTTTAAGTAGAGGATTTGTTGGATGAGAGTTAAGTGTACAACTTACGGCCAGTGTAGTGATTCGTTCGGCAGGATGTTCCTCGTAACAAGTTCAGCTAATTACAATGTGAATTTTTATTGTTAGTTTATACATATTTCAGGATTCTTATATTGTGGAAATGACATAAAAAAATTTGTAGAACATTCAGGTACATGTGAAGTTAATGTCTTTGAAATAATTCTCATTGTTAGTAGAGTTTACATAAACATGAGGACAGGAATTTGAGGTGTTCGGTCGATAGTTACAATTTCAGAGTTAATGTAAAGGTCTTTACATCAGTGAGTGCGGTTACTATAAATGGTGTTGATTTTGTTACAATAGTCAAGAGCATGAGTTTCGTACATATCAATTACAAAAAGAACATAAAAATACAAAAAAATTATTCAGATATTGAGAAGTCTACGTTGATAATGTTTTATTGTATATAGTTGATTCCCCTGGATAGGTCTGGATCGATGAGGCTGATGTTGAGGTTGAAGTAACGAAGATTAAAAACTGGTCTGATTACGATTATCGTGTTTGCTTGGCTTCTGGAGTTTTAATCTTGTAATGTTACATACTCCTTTTGGTTTTTATAGTTGATAAGTAGGCTATGTTTGGCAGTTCTTTGCGGTCACAAAATGATTGATTTTTCTCTGTTTCATAATTGGAGATACTCTTCAGATTTATTTGAATAGGCGGTAACTTTGTAGATAGTTGATGTTGTTTTAATTTATCAGATTGTTACATCATCTTTGAATTTCTAAACTTGTCCATCAGTGGTTTGTGTTCGAATCTGTACGTTTCATGTGTTCGCGCCACGAGCCTCGCGAGTCCGCTTCGGTCTTTTCTTTGACTACGCGTGCGCCACTAGGATTTCGCGATCGGTCTCGCGAGTGAGCGAGAACTGATTCGGATTCCGACTGTGCTGTACGAAGCATCCCAAAATTCGAGATAAGATAGCCCGAGAATAACATAAGACATTGCGAGATTAAGATCACTACTAATTACCAATATATTTATTTAACGTTAAATGTTGCTTAATAAAGTCAGTGAAGTGTATGTGACCGAGTTGTTCAGTTATTTATTCTGAAACGTAGTTCGCAATAGTACGCACTCTACCGTTGCACGTACAATCACTCGCGTTTCTATCTCGCCAAGTTCGCCGACTTTTCTGCCAAGGCAGAGCGCCAGGTAGCTGGACACTACCGCCGACGAAGTTGCCTGAACCTATTTACCCGACGAGACTCTGTAGCTTCCGTTATGAAGCCGGAAGTTACGCCCAAGATCGTGAGCTCGTCCAGAGGACTGCTTCGACCTGCGCCAACTTACACTTGAACTCGCGCGGCCCGTTCCCGTCCGTTTCACGCGCGCACGGGTCCCGACCCTCTCGTCGCGTCACCCGGAGCTGACGATGCTCCGTACCTCGCCTCGCACACGCACACACAGAGTCCTGTCGAGCTCTTCGCTCGACCAGGGCTCTCTCTCACTCACACACTATCAGGGCTGTCCTAGGACGCGCTCCTGAAACACACTATCTCCTACCCTGAGTTATCTGCACACTCGAACACAGGATCCGCAAAAGAAAGCAAAACTCGCGATAATTATTCTCTCGCTATTCAATGCTAATTAATTCTCTGAGCTACATACCTGCGCGGCGAAGGCCTAAACTCCCAGCCCCCTCTCCTCGCAGGTCGCTCGCACAGATCCCCATCAAACAATACGGCGAGGAAACCGCAGCATCTCGCGACGCTACAATCTCCCTCGCTCCTAGCGCTCGATAACGTCTACAACGTCACAATTCCTTGTCACAATTAATGCAATAGTACCAAATTCAGCCTATAATTAAAATTCATGGTAACTAACTTTTCTTAAAGTTGCTCCAGCTCATTGTCTTAAATTTATTTAAGACAAGTTGTCAACAGTTTGCTTGAATTCTGATAACAGGGATTTGGTCGAGACTGTGCGATTGAAGTTCGGAACTTGTGTCAAAGATTTTATTGTTTTTATATTGCTTTGAAATTCGAGGCTTATGGATGAACTGATTATTTAGTAAGATTCATGAAGTTTGTCAAACGTTTTCGTCTGAGTCGATGTAATAAGTGATGCTATTATTAGACAATGTAGAAATTATTTTTTATTCTAATAATTCGTCATAGTTCAGAAGGCTTGGATGGTGAGGAATGATTATCTGTTTGTCATTTTTATTTGTACTTGTTTAATAATTCATTAATTTCCAAGATAGATTGTCGTTAAGTTATAAAGAATTTGGAAACTTGACTGCATTATTCACTTTTATATATTTTAACCGGAGTGTAATTAAAGTACCAAATTGTTATTATTCTTGCTGTTAACCATAAGCACGCTTAAACATTTATCTACTTTACGTTTGCTTTCGCTGACGATTCAGCCATACTCGCCACAAGTAAATGCCAAACGGAAGCCTCACACAAGCTCCAGACGCACCTAAACAAGATCTCGGAGTGGTGCGATAAATGGCGCATTAACATCAACGAGACGAAATCAAACCATATAACATTCACGCTAAAAAAACACACTTGCCCACAAGTCTACCTCAGAGGCGTCAGCATTCCACAGGTCGAGCAAGTCAAGTATCTCGGCATGCACCTGGACCGAAGACTCACTTGGAGGTCCCATATCTGGGCAAAACGTAAACAACTAGGACTGCAACTTAGAAAAATGTATTGGCTGTTGGGCCCACGATCACAATTATCCCTGGACAACAAGCTCCGCCTCTACCTGACTATAATCAAGCCAATATGGTCTTACGGCATTCAACTCTGGGGTGCGGCTGCTCCCTCGAACATTGCGGTTATAGAGAGATTTTAATCGAAGACCTTGCGGAATATCGTTCAGGCCCTTGGTATGTTCCTAACGAGCAAATTAGCCGCGAGCTTAACATTCCTCTGTCAAATCAGAAATTCGTCGCTTTTATACAAGGTATAAACGAGGCTGCAAACCATCCTAACCGGCTTGCGAAGGAACTGACCAGCAAGAACGAAACTCAACATCAAGATTAAAAAAGCAGAAAAATCTATTCTTGTACATAAACACATCATAAAGACTGTGCTACAACTTCTCATAGTCTTGTATAATTTCCTGAGTACTGTATCTTAGTAAATGCCATAACTTCTCGGCGCGGCATCACTGGATGCCCGCTGAACCCTAGATTTAATCTCTCACACTACACAAATTTATATACGAAAAATTATACTTATTGTCATTAGATTGACAGATTGTATAAAATAAAGGATGTTAAAAAAAAAAAAAAACCTTTGCTTTCATGACAATAAGCACACTTGTTTTTGATTGTGAAATTTGTTGTAGAAATGAACGTATTAGATTTTGCGTATGTATATATTTCAAATTTATATTTTAAATTAATCCTGGTTACGATAATGTTGTTTTGGACTCAGTTTTTTTTCATGATATACGTTAATCTTTGGTATCTAAAGAGTCGTGGTTATCGTTCAGTCTGTATAGTTCAAAAAATTTTTATCTTCTGTGACGAAACACATGCCGCGAACCCGAACGTCGCGCCTGACCGAAGGCAGCCCGTACACCGGCACCACTCGAGAAGATACTTCGTCGCGAGAATGCACGAGTGAATGATTTCGCGTTTTTCCTCGTAGCCTAGGTTTCAGCCAAGAAGAAGATGAGCTGAGCAGAACGAGAACACAACACCGAGGCCAAAAACAACGAACCACGTTCGAGAGTCGACAAGCCTAGGCCGAGCAGAAGCCTGTAGGTCGCGCACAAAAAGCAGTAGCGTCACGCGCCGACTGCGCAATCTACTGCGCCACCGAGAGAGCCACGGCATCGGTAGATTACCACGAGCCAGGCAAGCGCAAACACGTGTGAAAAAGGCAAGCCGAAAGTTGACGAAAAGTGTGAAGAGAGAAACACGGCGGTTCGCGATTGTGCCATTCCTCGGCGTAGAGAACTCGCCGACGAGAAAGAAACGGATCGGGGCGAGGGTCGTACGGAAAGTACAGAGTGTACGAGTGCCAAGGCCGAGACGAAAAGTGAGGCTAGCTTCTGTGTCAAGAAACGCGGCGCCGATCCGAACTCGATTGCCACCTAGGCAAAATAGTGAAAGTGCCTCCTATGGTGGCAGCCAACCAAAGTGACGATAGCCAAGCCGTTTTGCCAAGGACATCGTCTACGAGAAGAGCCGGCGAAGAGTTAGCTTATAAGTTATTTAGGTGGTCGGTCACTTGGCCGTGTGCACGATTGCGTCATCGTGCCCGCGCGTGTGTGGCGTGTAAGTGTGTGTGAGTATCGCCACAGCGGCGGCACTGTGTATGTGTGTGTGTGTGGGTAAAACACGGCGCGCTGCCGCGCTGCATTGTCCGGACGAGACGCAGGTGTACGGTGCGGCGTAGACGCGACATCGTCAATTCAACCCCGTGGCTGCAGGTCAACGAGCAGAGCACGCGCGCGTCGGCCGAGCTCGTTCGACCACGCGTACGTAGCGACGGCCATTTTGGCCAAGAGTATGAGCGAGTCACGGACGTGACCTGTTGTACGCAGTAAGGGTTCTGCTACGGAAGGCAAACAAGAGCGCCACCAGCGCACCTGGTGGCCAATGTTGAAAGCTAAATAAAATTCCTATTTTGAAATTGAATATCGCGAGTTATCATTATTTCAACATCACGTGATAAATTGTCCAGGTATTGCTTAATTTTCAGCAAATAAAGAAATTTCACCGATTGCACGGGTTTTCGCGGAGCTTGACATAATTTAGGTTTCCTCGGCCAAAAAAAAGTTGAAAGGTGAGTCACTTGGGCCCACAGCTCGGCCCAGACTCGGCGGAAGGCCCAGAACCTCCCCTGAGCGGTGAGCGTAAGTACAAGAGGCCCCAACAATAAAATTCTTGCCGACGGCATTTGAGCTGGGTCTTACCCTATAAGGCCGATTTGCCCGTCGCACTTCATTTTTAATGAATTTTTGATAATTGTAGGTCTAAGGTACGCTCCCCCCTTAATGCCAGCAAAAGATGGTTCGAGAGCTGTAAAACCAGATTTTTACTTTACAATGTTAAATTTACAGGAAAAACTTTATCGATAAATCTCTGTGGCGTTAAATCAAAATGTAATTTTTTCTTCAGGCGTATTATGTATACATAATAACTCGCTGGCTACCGCAGCCTCCCGGGTTCCCATGTAATAACTTTTGTTTAGCTTTTTATATTTATTTATTCGCGACCTAGGAAAACCGGCTGGATACCGATACGATACGAATATAATACGAATCATAAAAATGAAGACCGGACAAAGCGCGTCATATTTTTATGAGCAGTCAGCAGACCAACGCAGCCATGAGACAGAAGCTCTCGAGTTTCGGCTGCCGCTACGAAGGAACTACGCAGAAAGCTGATAAAACCAAGGCCAAGAAAAGCTGACGAGGAACACGTGCAGCAATCAGACCCACGGAATCGAAGTGAGGGAACTAAAACTTCAAGACTTCGTTACACTGCGAAGTCAGTTCTCTCGCGTCCCTCGACCAGCGAACAAGTGACCGCACCTCTGCAGTCTGAATATTGCACCTTTGCAATCATTCCTAATATTAAATTAAAGCATTGCACCTTTGCAATTAATCCTAATCATTCAATTCGCACAGTGTACCTTTACTGCTATATTATAATCTCAAATTAAACAGTGCACCTTTGCCCCCTATCTTATAACACCAACTCAAACAGTGCACCTTTGTGCTATTAACCAGTAAAAACCAACCTACACCTCTAACCGGATTACAAGCAACCGTTCCACGAATAAAAGGCAATTCATATTCTAAGAAAAAGAACAGAGTGAGTAACACCTTTTTTTGATATCTCTTCCCCTCTTTCCACCTTCTTCTTGTAAACCTAAACATTTTAAATATTAAAATATACATATCTATATCTATTATTACGTGCGGGCCATAACGTCCTCTCGTCGCCAGGGGCGGCCGGGAAGACGCGTGACTGTTGGTCATCTCCTGCAAGGGCAGGACGATCGACGAACGGCCACCCATGGATCACACACCTAAAACTTATAATTCAACAACTTTATATAGACTGCCGGCCCAACACCCTTGAGCGCTCCTGCATAAGTAGTCGCTGAGGAGCGTCCTCCCTCCTGGTACTCACCAGCGAGGAAAAATAAAACTAGGTCCCAAGGGGGACCTAACAAGGCGAGATAGCTAGCGCGGATGCGAAAGCTGCTCGAGAATTACCACTTCAACTTCAGGCACTCAGTGCTGAAAAAAATATAGCCAAAACAAATTTTTAATTGCGATGAAACGAGTTTACATTGGAAGCGTATGCCTTTTTATGTTGTGTGTTTTTTTAACAACAAAACTTTCATAAACATGACGCTAGGGGGCGAGCTTGCAAAAGGCTTGGCACCCGCTTTTGAAGTGTATCTGAAATAGTTAAGTAGCGAGTTGAATAAATGATCCACATATTCCGGGTGTTAACTATACTTAAATTTCATTTATTGAGAAAGCAAGTCGTCTTATTCACTGGCAAAGATTAACTGGCTCTGCCAAACAAATGTTTTAACTGATCAGCAGAAGGTAGCAATCGAAAGCACTTCTAATTCACGGCAATATTTCTTTTTTCTCCAATGCCCAAGAGCACTGCGCAAAAAGAACAAAAAAGGACTCAACAGCGCCGATCTCGATCACGAAAAAGAACGCAGACGAAGACACAGACCGCCGCCAGTAATCCTCGTCTCCGCCAACGTCAAGCCTTGGATTTGCCTCTGACATTGTGGGTCAAATCCCTCCCTCCATTGTTTCTGACTTCGATGTCGAGTTTTGACGATGCTACCACTGTCGAAACTCCGATAAAAATCGCACTTGGAATACGATCTCGAGTTTCCTTTCTTCTAGTTAGAAGAGACATCGAAAACAGTCCTTTTCAGGACTATAATAAAATCTGTTTAGTTTTCTGCCGCTAGGCGGTGTCTAGGTGACCCGCTGCAGTTCCCACATGAGAGCGAGTGAGGCCGTCGGCATATAAGCCAGCCTGCGTTCACTTGATTTGATTTGATCGAATGATCGAACGGGACAACTTGCTTGCGAGTTGATCTGTTTGACGAGTGAGTCGTGGCTGGAGTGTAACACTTCAAGTCGCCGCTCAACTCGGAGGTGGCTTGGCTTGCCTAGACATCTACTAGAGTTGAATGGTTGGAAGGCCTGGCCTTCGGTCGCCATTACTAGCTCGTCGAGCAGCAGTAGCGCGCAGACGGTTGTCATAAGGAAAAGCTTGAGAGCTTGTAAGCTCAATACAGCTAAGGTCATAAATTAAGTTTGCGCGCACTTCGGTAGAAAGTGTCGCGAGAGTTAAAACTTTATTTTTTTTGTTTTTATAAACATTGTTATTTGCAATTCTATTTTCTTTTGTTAACTGCGCTTATTATAAATAGCGAACTATTATACATTAATAATTAAGTAAAATAAATGAAATATTATTTATTTAAACAAATAACTCTTTCTTTTGATTTACCGATTCCTACCCACATCGCAAGCACATTTATAATTATAAAGTCAAGAGAGGTTTACGTTTTTGACTCTGAATGCAAAAAACATTGCGATAATAACATATAAACATCCAAAGATAATAATCACGCAACAGTTTGGCTAACAAACATGGCTGACTAAATAAGAAGAGAGAGCAACGGGATTCAAGGTAGTGAAAGATTGATTCACCCTCTTATTTTGTGTCAATGCTTCCGGAGACATGAAGTGTAAACCTATGATGGGGACCGCTCCGAAACTCCACGAGCGTTGATAGTAAACCCGTATATTGGAAGTCGAATAAAACAGCGTGGGTAAACAAGGCAAATGAGCTTTGGTTTAAGGAATAATGTATACCAAAGGTCAAAGAGTACCTTACCAAAGAAAAGCTTGCGTTCAAAGTTCTCCTATTGCTTGACGATTGACAAAAGTCTCGAACGTCGAAGTCCATGTGCTACAAGTAATAAACTTTATCTTGAGCTCAACGCGTAGAAAATAAGCTATAAGAGACGAAGACGAGCCCCTTACAATGTTTATGTATTTCATACACTCTAGCACCTGAGACTGTAAAAGATAAGAAATAACCAACACGAGAAGACGATGAACATCCAAGATATAGTGTAGATGAATGATAGGAGATACACTGTCATCGGCAGGCTGATGTGCATAAATACACGTAAAGAGATATCGATCAAACAGATACATTGCCTCTCTCATCGAAGCACCACGACACAGACGACAATAATAGATTATAGAACACAAGCCGACCAAACCTAAATCCTGTATACGCTGCATACTCTTGCTATCGGACGTAAAAAACAAAATAACAGAATTAGAAAACAATAACACATTAATCAGTCTCACTTGATGGTTGATACATAACAGGCTAGCTTAATACATGCAACTTGGTCAGGATGCATCTCAGGTAAAAATCCAGAATTATACTTACGTAACCTCACACGATACGTACGACACACGAGACGATCCATTGAAGCACAAAAGTATCCATAAGCAGACGAACTAGCGACGAATAAAAACCAAATGAACCACAGTATTGTTGATATGTGAAATGAGCAGACAATAATCAATACAACCACCGACACCTATCGATCAACATCAATTGTCGATTGTGCGTCACTTTATGTGACACGTGAGAGAAATGACGATGACCACGTCACTAGTCGGCCATTATTTCGAACCACCTGCCTGTCTGCAACGTGTGCGTTCAAACTGTGTCGTGACTTTCAAAACGAACGTAAAGTAAAAAGTGTGAACGTTACCTCGGAAAGTATCTCCACCTATTTCGTCAAACTTCTGGTGACGACGTCCAACTTCAGCTAAAGCCGGCCATCAGCATTTGCCGACGAAAAACGAAGATTTGCGTAAGCGCATAAAAATTAACCTATAAGTGACGAAATATACGGGCTCTCTGGCGTAGAATTTGAGTCCCCCCCCTCCACTGACCCCGCGTCCCTTCAAGATTTTTGAGAGTGTTAATTGCTCTAAATTTAGCCGAAACGAACTAGCAAAATAGTACAATGACGAAACATTGTAATACCAGAACTACGCATTAAAATATCATTATTTACTCATTGTATTTGTTACTCGTTGTATTTGTCCCTGTTCCGCATACCACGTGGTGGCACCTTTTTCTTCACATAGCTAGCGAAGTGGCTTTCGTACTGTATTATAATAAACTCTTATTAATTTTAATTTTTCAACTTGAAGTACAGTATATTTCATATAAAGCGTACAAATTCAATAATCTAATTTTTTTGCATTGCAAGCTTCTTTTGAAAAAAAACACAATCCAATTAAAGGAAAAGGTTTACCCTAGCCAATGGAATAATTACCATAATTATTCGAACCAATAAATACCAATGGATAATGATGGAAGACGGAAGCTTGAAAAAAATTCGAAGGTTATGGCGAAATTTTTTCTGAAAATTGAAGAAAATATTTTTTAATGAATTTACATATGGTTTTTAAGGCGAATTAGTGCTTAAATTAATTTTAATTAGGGATTCAAAAAAAGTTACAAAATTTTCCAACCTTAAGGTTTTCTACAACGAAAACGTCGGTAACAAAAAAAACATTTAAGCATCGAGAGCGACCGTAATCGACTTGAGAATCTTTCAACAAAAATGTAAAAAGTCATAAATTTTATTTTTTAAGTAACAGTCTGCAGATGTTGGCTTAAACAATTTAGAGGCTAAATCAATAGCTTATAAGAATAAACTTCGTTATTTTCTAACAGGAAAAATATTCGAATCTACTAATATCAGCGTGTCACCTATTTTGATGCTGCAGAAGCTGTCCCTTGATTTTTTATAAATAAGACTTCGCTTTTTATCCGATTATCAAGCTTGAACAATCAATGCCAGAAACCGAAACAGGTCAAAAGTTCTTAACGTCAACATTTTCTCTTGTAAACTTCTGCAGACGTTGGCTCTTGCTCTATTGAAAAACTAGCATCCCTTAATGATAAGCGAGTGTTAAACATTAACGAGCGAATGTTGGATCGTTATAAAGTCAGTAAATACAACAAAAGATTACACAGTCCAAGTAGTGCAGAAGTTTGCTTACGTTGTTTCAAAAAAAGATGCCTTGATTTTAAATAATGCAATAATGGCTTGGACAATCGAGTGAATTCTCAATTCTCGTTATGTGCCCACGGCCACGTTCGAGTGGTGCAGATGTTGGCTTTTGTCGTTTTGAAGTGAAATACCTTGATTTTTTAAAATTCTGCTTTGCTGGTTTTTTTATGAATAGAGCCAGCTCAGAATTATTGAATTTTAAGCTAAAAAAAGTGCATCGTACAAAAACAGCTGTATCTCAGCGAATTTTTCAAATCTAAAAATTGAGTTGGAAAGGTGAGAAAAAAACTTATCAGATACTTGTATGCAATTTTTTTCATGGGTGATTATAGTCAGCCATTTTTTTGAAGAAACGAATATATTTTTCCATTTTTTAATATCGTTTTTTGGGATAAAGTCGTACTTTTCTGCATTAAAATAATTTTAAAGTGTATACTTTGCGACGTGCAAGGTTTTGGGCCCTAGCCCATGCTCGGCCTGCCGTCGTATCATTTATTCACAGAGGCTCCGGGTAGCCTATCGTTGAGTCTTACCTCAAAAGGGGTCGACCCGTCACCAAGTGCGCCGCGAGCTTCGGCAGTCCAAGCTGAAAAGAAGTGAGAGAGGGTCGCGAAAATAAGGTGAAAAAAATGTACTTTTGCACACAAATAATCGTTCTTTATTAAACTCGTAACTTCAACTATCACTCATACAATCATCACTGCCATCGCGCTTCATTTCGCTATCGTACAACCTGTCTCGTCGCTATCATCACCTCGTACATCGGGAAATAATTAATAATACGCGAGTCCAAGGGAAAACGCGCGGGTTACAACGCTAGCCCGACGCGAGTCCCGATCAAGTGCCGCGTGATTGCACTGCGCGCAATCGGCCCGTTTCTTCGAAATACGGTCGACGCCTTTGCTCTGCTCGCGCTAGCAGACGCGCGATTTGGTCGCGCACGACCAAGACGATACGCGCCTCGCTTGCTTTCGCACGAGCGTCCAAGGTGGAAGTACCGCTACGCAAAATTGGCCACGCATTGGCCTGAAACGCGACGCGTATGCTCGAGACGTCCAAGGTACTCGCTACAATAATTACTCCGATCTCCACGACTAATCATACAACAATTATGCTGCGAACAATTCCTCCTTTCTCACTCATGCATCCACGCTACGCAATCACACATACGCACACACGCGCGACCGACCAAGTAAAATACCATCAACGACCTTATTTCTTCGCTACTTTGCCTCGAACTTCGTTCCACTCTGCCGTTGCCTTCCGCTGTACCCCAGCTGCTCCGTCCTCGCGACCCGTCCAAGCTCGTGATTGTTCGCCTCGGAGATGCCTCGGACGATTATTGTGAAGGTCGCTGTACAGCGAATTCGCTTGGCTCCCTTCCGTTAGAGCCTTCGCGAATCGCCTCGTCACGTCGCAACACTTCACTCGTCGCACTGAGCTCCAGGCTCGCACACAGCTTCTCCACGGACACGACACTACGTTACACCGCTGCCACACAGCTTCCACACAAATCCCACGACAAACGTCCAAGGCCAAAACGCTGCCTCTCTCAACGCGACTTTTTACTCTCCAAACACGTCTTTCCTCTCTCGCGGTCTGATTGCGAATCTTTTGTGTGTGTGCACTGTCGCGCAGATCGACCACGCATCGGGCTCGAAGCGCTCGATTTGCACAGATCGATCCGCTCGTCAGTGCACGTGGCCCGAGCGGCACGTCCGAGGTTAATTTGGCTCTTCCTTTGCCCTGAACCTCGAACGCGCGCTCGGGTGATATCCAACTTTCCTACTTTACCCACACTCCTCGGCCGCGCACCTCACTCACACTCTCACACATTACAGGAGGTCATAATTAGCATATTCGACGCTCAGTGATATCGTCACAACTTATATACACCGCTCGATTTTTCATAAAAAATCCTAAATTTTGGGGGTGTCAAAAAAGTTTCTAGATTTTTCCTGTTCATTTGCCGCTCGCTCGAAATTGAGCTTTGCGAAATTTGCGAAAAAGAACGATCAAAAAAAGTGTATTTTTTTCATTAAAATCGTGCTTCTAGGCCAAACCTGACTACGGCATTCGATTTTGCAGACAAAAACATGTAAGAAAATGTATCGTTAAGATTATTTTTAACGATTATTAAGATTTTTACGAAGATATTATAACGAGATTGGACTACGATTCCATGTAGATCAGACATAGATACCACGCGGATCATACATGAATTGAAAAAAATTCTATCTCGGTGGATTTTAATTTTTACAACCCTTCGGGGATTTTGAAATTGTTTTGCGAGACCACTCGGAGTATCTGCAAGGCTTTGTCAGTGAATCGTCGTGGATTTATACTTCTCCAGGTGAATCCACGATACGGCAATCCTCGTAATAAACAAACATTTTGGAGAAGGGGACCGTCGGAGGAGGGGCGGGAGGGGAACGTGGATGAGGGGAGCCATCAAATACCGTAAAAAATGACACCATTTTACGTTATTTGGAGGGGTGGGACGAGAAGGGGATCCAAGAGGAGGGTACTTTATATATGTATTAACGTACATATATATATACTAGAGGGGCTGCGCTAACCCCCCCCCCCCCCAGTTGAACAATATAGATAAGATTAAAATTAAAAATAAGCAAAAAGAAAATATGTATGAAAAAATGACTCAATAGTATAGTAAAATAATAAAATCGTGGCAAGATTTCTCGTCGCATCTATTGGATAACAATAAATTTTGTTAATATCACATTACGAAAAAACATAAAATTTTAACTGAAACTGACCATAATAACCAATTTTTTTTAAATTATCGTTTCTCCCCAAAATTCTGAACATTTTTCCAATTTTATTTATAAGGTATCTAACAATTTTTCATTAACTTTGCTACTCCACAATTTTGGCTGATTTCACCTTTCACACAGATATTAAAAAGTTTGTTTTCATAAATTTTTTAATCCCATGTGTGAGGGTTCTAACAATTTTTCAAAAATTGTTTTCAATAAATCACCAAGAGTAGTAAGTGTAGGAACGTAAGGAAGGAGATAGAAATATTATAGCAGTGAAGAGCTTTATTATTGGAGACTAGCTCGTCTCAGAGGTTGCAGCTGAACTGACTGTCGCGATTAATTAGTTTTATCGCCTGGCGACGATAAAACAAAAGGTGAACATTTTAGCAGTTCAATTACTTAAATTATATATGTACGACTGCGATGAAGTGAGTCGCCACATAAGTATCTCTCCTGCTCATGGGTTATTGATTTATGTAGGCCTTTTTAAAAAGGAGTGATTGAGAGAGAAAAAAAATGAATTGGAAATTAGCCATGTGAAAATATTTTAAAAAAATAGGAATTGATAGTATATTTAGAAATGATAATTAATTGTCCTCTGGTTATTTCACACTTCGATATTTTTATTACAATAATCTTGTTATTTCTGTTCACCCAATCTTAGTAAATTTTCCCTCAAATTTTTATGGAATTGCAGTGTCGAAAATCGTGGCAACATTTCTGATCCTATCAATTGACTGAGAAACGCAATAACTATTAACAGTATTCTACGCACGACCTTTTTTAAAAATCTCTGATGGAATCGAATGACAAATTTTCGTTGTCATATTTATTTAGAAAAAAATGAGGAAATTAGCAAAAATAATAAATTTCCTTTTATACAGTTGGAAAAATAAATTCAATCGTTGGTTGAAATGAATATTCAAATGCTAATCATTTTTTTGAAAAACTTTCCAATAACCCTTGCTACTATCACAATGTTTGTGAAGTATCCCTCCCGCAAATTAAAGCAGGAATTTCAGCGGTTTGTTAAAACGAATTTCCCAATTTCATATGCATGAAACATTTATTAATTTTTCAAAAACTTTGGCTACTCCCAAAATTTTAATAAATGATCGTTTTCACACATTTCACCCTCTAACGCCCAGACGGACAGAATTTTTTTCTTTATTGAAGTCTGTAATTAAAGGGGAGTCATACACCAATTCACTCCTCTTTGTCATTATTGTGATATAAACCACAGTTTAATGTCAATCTACATTTTCAACATAAAATTGACATCTTTGAGCCCTAAAAAATGTGAAAAAAGTTGCAGAATAGGCCATTGCATCTAAAAGTATCTCATTTTTGCTATTTTAGCCTTTTGGCACTGTGCGCAAGGTTCAGATCAAAGTTATGCAGGTGGGAGTTTCTAATAAGTATCAAAATCTTCCGAAAAGTATTGTTTGAGAATTAGCTTGAGAATGAGAGTGGTGCATAGGAAGGATCACAAGGGCATTAAATGATTGAAGTCGAGTTGCACTAGTTTGAGCTGACATGAATTTACACATTTTATTTACAACTAAAATTAATATCACAGTTGTCGAAGCATGCACATTTTGCATGAATTACGCTTGAGCTAGTCTAAGTGCGAAGTTACAACCGATTGAAGCAGACAAATGTTGGCCGTCGACATTATATTATTGATAAGTCGCGTACATGAGTCGTAGCATCGCATGGTTGAATGATATTAATCACCATGATCAACATTACACGCGAGTATACCACGAAGAACTGACAATCATTACACAAGAGTATAACACGAAGAGCGGACAATTCATTACACGCGAGTACAACATGACGAGCTGACAATTCTGTGCGTACACATGAGCAGACGAACAGAGACGTCTAGTAGCACGCTGTGCTTGAGCTGCAGCGACTGCGCCGCTGCACATCAATGTGTGAGATGTACTCGTGCGCCGTTGCGCACGTGAGCCGCAGCGCATGTTGTTCGCTGCGCAGGTGTGTTCGTGTGCCATTGCAGACTTGGCGAGGTTATGCTACCTGCCATGAGCGTCAGTTGAGCGATGCGACAGTCATTATTGGACTTCGTTGCTCATTGAGCTGTGGCTGAGCTGTTCTCTGTGCTGGGCTTGTAGCTCAGCAGCATTTGAGTATGCAGAGCGCCCCTATGAAAGTGCACGTGGAGAGAACGTAACCTCATTCTCTCCGCAGCGTCTCCGTACCTTTCAGGTGCCGTGAGAATTGCGCCGGTGAATTAAAAGACTCTACAGGGTCTGAAGAAGGCATTATTGGTCTTCTTCAACACCCGTGTAAATGCTTTACCTGGTGATGCCTGCCGAGATGAGCTGGATGTGATGGTCGAACGCTGATGCGATGCTGAACGGGCAGGCGTCGATGAGTAGCCGGGGTTGTATTGCTCGTCCCACCTGCGCGAGAAATGCAGGTGTGGGCTGGTTGAGCAGTCGACGTGGCTGATGCAGGTGCAGTCTGGGTGAGCTGATCTTTTCCTTCTTTGGGCGCAATTGGAGCACGAGTCACACGTCGAGAGAGCGCGCCGCGTAAAGCTCGCGTGGCCCGACACTGCACGTGAGCGTAAGCTGGCCCACGGAAGGCTATCTCCACTGTTCGGGAAATTTCCCGAACAAGTATCCTTCAAGGGCTGAGTTTTGTGGAATTTTGATTTAGACCTTCATATCAGTTCTATTATTCAATATGTGCTCAAAAACATTGATAAATTTTTTTATTTCTTGCTTTTTTCACATCTGTTGGCATACAAACTTTTGTATGACTCTAATCAAAATTCCACAAAACTCAGCTCATAAAGGATACTTTTTTGAATAGTTTGATACCTATTAGAAACTCCCACCTGCATAACTCTGATTTGAACCTTGCGCCCAGTGCCAAAAGGCTAAAATAGCAAAAATGAGCTATTTTTAGATGCAAATGCCTATTCTACAACTTTTTTCACATTTTTTAGGGCTCAAAGATGTCAATTTCATGTTGAAAATGTAGATCATCATCAGAACTCATTATTACAGTAAAAGTAGTCGTATGTGGAAATGTCTTGCGTTATTTCTCTCCTTTACCCTGCTCTCTTGCACTCGTGCTCGCCTGACAAGCAAAGATGCGCACAAGAAATAGTATACATAAATAAATTAAAATAATAAATATTGGCTGAAAGGTCATAACATTCCTTATAAAAGTCGCTGCCAATTTATTGTCAAATAGCTTCCTCATAAAAGATGACATTAATGAAGGGGTCTGATTATTGAAACACAAATTTGTATTTCATTTTTGTGTACAAAACTATTAAAAAACTCAGAGATTTCTATAATTTTGTAAAAGATTCCCTTGTAAAAGTTTCCCTTGCTTAATTTCACGCTACGTGTCTCCGTTCAAAGGTACACTGGATCCAGACGTCCGCTATTGCTCCATGCAGGAGCAAAAATACAATTTTTTTTGTAAATTCTAACTTTCTTTATATTCAGCGAATCTTTAAGTTTTTAATCTTAAATTAAAGCTTGACTGCTCTGCTTTCATAATACCGAACAAAAATATGCAAATTTGTAAATGCATAAACCAGAATACTAATACATTTTTTTTTAATAAAGTTAAAAATTTTCTTATAGTTAAAACTTTTATCTACAAATTTCTAAAATAAAATATATATGAAAACCATATATATTTTCCAATATACTAAAAATTTCCTCAATTTATATATGAAAAAATGAAAAAGGTGAATTTCTACATTTTTGTTCTTAAATTAAAGCTTTACTGTTCTGCTACCATAAGACAGAAAAAAATATTCCGTAATCTCTACGTTTTTACTCTTAAATTAAAGCTTGTTAAATCTTTTGCCTACCTTCACGCTACTTGTCTCAGTTCAAAAGTTCCACTGGTTCCAGACCGCTGCTTTTGCTCTATAAAGGAGCTAAAATACAACTTTTCATTTTGAGTTCTAACTTTTTTTATATTCCGTGAATCAATACGTTTTTGATCTTTAATTTAAGCTTGGCTGCTCCGCTTACACTATACTGCACAAAATATAATAATAATTCCTTCATATATACATAAAAAAATCGAAGAAAAAAATTGATTTCAAAAATCGAAAAAAATTTTTTCAAAAAGTCTAGCTTACTACACACAATACAATTAAGCATAACTTTCTAACTACTCGGTAGATGCTAAAATAAGTTTTTGACGCTTTATGCGACACACAAATCCTTCAAAACAAGTTGAACCGCATCTCGCTACGTGTCTCCGTTCCAAAGTTGTACTGGTTCCAGACCACCAGACGTACATACCCACACACATCCCGCGTGCTGGAAAAAACAAAGGCTTGTCCTGCTGCCAAAGCAAGCCCCCCAAAAAACCATCATCGTACAGGCCGCTCTGTATGCTTGAAAAGCGGGCAAGATTCTCGAAAAAATCATCTGTGACCGCCTCGAAGCCATTACTGAGAGCCCTGGGGGCCTCTCAGACCACCAGTACGATTTTCGGAAGGGGTGTTCGATGATAAACGCAATCGTGAACGTCATCGCTACCGCCCGAGAGGCTATCGTGGGCAAGAAATGGAACCACTGTACCAAGAAGTACTGCACCGTAGTCACCCTCGACGTAGAAAACGCGTTTAATTCGGCTCGGTAGAAAAATCAACGTCGCGCTAAGTCGAATGCGCACGCCTGAGTACCTGCTGAGAATAGTCGGCATTATCTCTCGGCGAGGGTACTCGACTACGATACGGACGACGGACCAGAGACCCAGAGTCACCAGCAGCATTCCGCAAGGGTCTGTCTTGGGGCTCATCCTGTGGAACGTCATGTGCGACGCCGTTCTGCTCCTCAACTTCGGAGGCAACGTGAAGATCGTCGCGGCTTCGCTGACGACATCGCCTTGGTAGCTCTGCCATTGAGCAGGTGCGATGCGCGCTTCAAGAGCTCGGCCTGGTAACGGCTGACCCTTAGACCCAGGCCCTACTCATCACTAGCAGAAGAAAATGGAGACCATCACCATCACAGTAGGTGACTGCAGCATAAGGTCGTCCACCTGCATCCGCTACTGGGCCCTACACATGACTCCCGGCTGAAGTTCTAACAACATCTTCGAATCTTCAGCGAAAAGGCAGCAAGAGTGGCTTAAGCCCTCGCGAAGATCATGCCCAACACCGGTGGGACCAGAAGTAGCCAACGAGAGCTTATGCTCACGTCTTTGATTCGATCCTCCTGTATAAAGCGCCTATCTGGAGATGCGCGACGGAGACGCAGGCCTACATCCGTCAAGCAGAGGCTGTGCATCGACGAGCCTGCCTGCGCGTGATCAGTGGGCGTCCACACGTCTCCTACAACGCACGTACGTGATAGCCAGCGTACCTCACTGGCCCTCTAGCGGATGAGCGAGCGCGCATATACCAGCGCCGCCCCAAGGATGTCAAGGAGAAAGAGAGAAGAGACACACTGAGCAAGTGGCAGGACTGGTGGGACCGGGCCTCAAAGGGCTGATGGACACGCTGGTCAATTCCGAACATCACAGAATGGTTAGAGAGGGGACATGGAGAAATAGACTACTATCTCATACAGCTCCTGTCCAGGAATCGCTTCTTCAAAAGCCATAGCCAGCGCTATAACAACACCCTTAGACTATAACAACTCCCATGAAGAGAGGGAGAGACTTCAACAAGTCCTCCAAGAAGCTATCGAGCCCGAAAACATCGTCAGGCTTATGCTGGAGTCCGCAGGTAATTGGATGCTGGTACCGTCTTTCGCGCAATCAGTCGTTTCCAGACTGAGGCAAGAGGCTCAAGAGATATAACAACGATCCGGACGATGCTGCAAGAAGAAGACGACGCGTCTGGTTCCCGAACCCCTAATTACCGCAAGGTGGACGGGGGATGTAAGGAAAAGACACAAATGTAGCAGAGAAGCTCTATAGAGTCCCTACTGAAGTATTGTTCAACGACGGTTTCCAGTGGGGTACTCGTTTCGAAGGGCCACTGGCTGCAGAGTTCACTCTGCCCACGTCCAAAAAAAAAACACACACACATACCGACATATCGTTGCCTGTTGATACAAGGTGTACCGTAGGGCGTGGGTTCGATACCCACTGGGCGAATTTTCGATGGCGTTTTTTCGCCTGATGTGGTCGAGCTCGGGCCCAAGTGGAGCAGGTACCACTTAAAAAGAAGACCCGGCTATGCTATTAGCCTCCAAAGCGGTAAAAAACCCCGATCACTGTGCGAGCTGGAAACGAAGAGGATATCCATGAGTAGAGCCCGAGACGAGGACTCACAATGCTGGCGATAGACGGGGAGCACAACACTCCGATGATGAAGTCAGAAGCGAGAACCACACTCACAAGACAGCAACAGAAATGAGTATCAAAAACTCATCGGGACTTACAAGATAGCTCCGGAAGCGAGAACCACACTCACAAGATGAAGCTGCCCCGGCAACTGGGCACTTGCTGGGCGGCGACAGAAGCGAAAACCACTCTTACAATAGGGTACGTGGCAGCGAGTTCTTATACTTACCTCAGGAGGAGACGCAGCAATGTGTGACCACGCAGTAAACGACGGCTGAAGTGAATACGACAATCGAGAGATGGCATCGCGCAGGATCGGAGGTTCACCAAGTAGAAAAAAGATGAGTCCCTGAACCCCTAATCGTCGCATATCACTATACGACGGATGGGGGATGTATCGAAACGACTAACAGCGAAGTAGCAGAAATGCTCAACTAACCCTGGCCTCACCGAAGCAATGCCTAGCGGCGGTTACCGGTGCGTATCCGAATGAGGTGGAGAAAAAAAAACACACACACACATTCATACAGACGTTTGTTCAGAATTCAATGAAGATTCCAAGTATGTGTTCAAAATTGTCCTATGACTTCTATATCAAAACTTGGTTTTGACGCCCATCACAAAGCTTACTCTATGAGCCAAAAACAAAGAGATTGATGCATTTTAGTTGCGATTCCGTGCATTAAAATCAAAGATATTGCAAATTTTGGCCCAATAGTCAAAAAACGAAGTTCCGCTTGCACTTAACGGGGCATACCTAATGTTTTATTGAAGCATAAAGGATTTGCGACCAATTGTAAGCTTCAAATATTCTTGTTATTGTTTATAACAAATAAAAAATTTTTAATAGTTTTTTTAACACTTTTTCGGGAAAACTGAGACACATTTCGGCATTTAGTGCAAAATAAAACATTCGAAAATCATTATTTTATTATTTGGAACTCGATCGGACACAAAAACATATCAGTGGCTACCACAAACTTATAGCACTCATTATCGATTCAGTAAAATCATTCTTTATTAATAAAAAATAAATTTCGTGACAACTGTCTGGTCTCAAAATGTTTATTTTGACTTGCACGATGGGATTAAAAATTTGTAGCATGATATTTTCCATTATTAAGGGGAGGCTCTCATGAGAAAAATCGATTTTTTTTTGCTTACTTAGTTAGCAAATGTCCCGTAGAATACACTCCCGAAACCCTTTTCACCATAATCGATTTGGTTAAAAAGTTATAGGCAAAAAACCGGAGCTGTTTTTTTACGAGCAAACGATGTATGTATGTATGTAAATTCGCTTCCTAAAACTTCAAACGCGTTTTTCTCGAAACTATGTTTTCTGAATCGGGCGGCAAGATATCTCAAAAAGTAGTGCACTCAAAGATACATTTTTTTAATTTTAAAGCTAATTAAATTGTCTGGAGGTTGAACCTAAAAAATTTGAAATTTTTTTCCGAAGTCCGCCATTTTAATAATTTTTTTATTTTTTGCAATTATTTAGGTTCAACCTTCAGCAAATGTCATCTATTATAAGAGGAACTTGAAATTTTGGTTTCGGGCAAAAACTTCAAGAAAATCTGAAAAAATTCTAGCTTATTCTGTGATCAATTCTAAGAACTTTTTCATGTGTAAAATTTTTTCTTTAAGCCCTTCTTTTTCGAGTTGAAAATTCTAGAAGTTTTTTAACAAATTTTGGTGTTCCAACCACCATATTGTTTACTTAAACTTTATTTTCTCCAATCTAAACCCCGATAACTTTTAGTTTAGGGTCTATGGACGCTTAATTTTTATCCGAGACCCCAAGTCTTAAACGATTTCCATGTGAAAATTTGAAAAGAAAAAAAATTTTTTTTTCAAAACCACGTTTTTTTTTGATAAAACCATCTATGACTTTTGACCGGTTGGTTATATCGAAAATCTGACACCGGATTCGAAAAGTTCATTAAATTTTGCATAGAATATGTTTACTCGCAATTTTTTCAGACCCCATTTTCAACAAAAATATAACGCCTCAAAAAAGTATCGAAAAAGTGTCCGTCCCGGACTTAATGGGTTAATAGAATCAAACGCTATAATTTAATGTACAGCTACTATTACTAATATTATCTATTTTTAAGTAACTAGTACAATTATTATTCTTATTAGAATCTGACTGCTGATATATGTATTATACTTTATATTATTATGTATATAATTTTATTGTGTACAATTTAACTTGCTAAAGTGCAGATAGGGTTCACCCTTCGCCTGATAAAGTATTTGATCTAATATAATTTCATTTTTTCAAAAACTGACTAGAAATCTACCTCAGAAAATATGGTAAAGACCGAGGGTTTGACGGGTATGAAGGGTAGACAAAACCTATCATCGGAACTCATAGATCATTTCAGAAAGACCAGAGGCGCGTGTACTTGGATTTCCTTGATAAAGTACATCAGTGCAATGCCCCAATACAGTTGGAAAAGCGACCCGTACTTCCCCAAGTCGAATCATTGAAAAAAAAAAAAAAAATGAAAGAACTGTCAAGGTGGCAGGGCAGAGCCAACAATGCTTCATTGCTGAATCCCAAAGCTTTTAGTAACACGGAGTCTAAAACGCTTCTGTCGTCATGAGCATAGACGTCAGTGAGTGGCAAAAAGCCCAGAAAAGGACGGCTGTCTAAGGGGCACCTCTGAAAAAGGTGCTTCTTCACCTGGGTGCAATTAGCTAGAATTTACTTCTTCAGCTTGTATGGGCTAGACTCTCCGTCGAGGAGCTCTCTAAACTGCTGACCAGAATTGTTGTCACAGCTAGTAGAAGAAGGCTGGTCCTTCAATTACTGAGCCTGATTTACCGGGTTAGGCAGCAATGAGTCAAAAGCCGAGTACTAAATAATTTCTTTTTTACTTCGTGTACGATTCAATTTGCACCGTGTCTTTGATGTTTTTATCATCTTTAGATGTTTTAAGCTCCACACATTTAAAAAAAAAAAAAGTTTACTGTCTATGGACAGCTATCAGAAGTAAAATTAAGGGTTAACAGGGCGCTTAAAATCGAAAAAAATTTTATTTTATTTTCGAGTAGGATTTTTGTCCCCTTTTCATTGCATTTCTCAAAATTCCAAAATGTTCATTATTCATTGAGTTACAGCTGTTTCCGTGAGCTAATTTCTATACTTTGCGTGTTAAATATTTTCTTCTTTTGCGTTTTCTGTTGATTATGGTTTTTGCAAAATGGACCTCTGTTGTAATATTCAGAGCATACCGATTTAGTTACGATACGAAGGTGGCGTACAAAACATCAATGATTACGGTCACAACCTCCGGCGAGGTGATCCAACCCTATGAGTTCGATCACTTCGCCTGAGGTTGTGACCGTTACCATTGATGTTCTGAAGAAGTGTACGCGTCTCTGGTACCGTAACTCATCTATTTTGCCAAAACTTAAAATGCCAAAAAATGCAAATAAAGAAAAAATTTAACACGCAAAGTATACGTAATTTGCTCACGGAAACAGCTGCATCTCAGTGAATAATGAAAATTTTGGAATTTTAAAAAATGCAATGGACAGGGGACAAAAATCCTACTCGAAAATTCAATAAAATGTTTTTCAATTCTGAGCCCCCTTTTACCCCTTAAGTAATTGAAAAACATCAAGATATGCAAGTGGAAAAATCTTGAAAAATTTACGAAAACAGCACGAAAAAAAGGATGAAAAATGAAGTCTTCAAAAAATTTGAAAAGAATTAAAGTTCAAACAAGTCACAATGAATTTGAAAAAACAAACATTCAAAATCGAGAAAAAATGAATAAAATTCCAAAATAAAAATTCCACTCAAGAAAAGGAATCTGAAATTTTACTTCTGTTGGTTGAATTCTTTATAATGCATTATATATGAATTAGCAGTTATGAAAAATTTTTTACACCAACTGATGTGAAAAAAAGCAAGAAATAAGTAAATTTATTGATGTTTTTGAGCACATAGTTAATAATAAATCTGCTATTAAGGTCTAAATTAAAATTCCAGAAAACTCAGTTCATAAAGTATACTTTTCTAAAGATTTTGGCCCATACCAAAAGTCCCTACCTAAAAAACTCTGATCTGAACTATGCGCACGGTGAAAAAATGCTAAGATAGCAAAATAAGCTACTTTTAAATGCAAAGGCCTATTCTGCAACTTTTCCCACATTTCTTAGATTTCAATTTTATGTTGAAAATGTATATTGACATCAAACTATTATTTATATCACAAAAATGCCAAAGAGGAGTGAATAAGTGTATGACTCCCATTAAAGTTTTTCATTTGCAATATCACGCTGAAAAAATTAAAATATTTTACCTCGCATAGGTTGAATGCGTGAAAAAGCGAAGACAAATTGGCAAAAGCACATTTATATTGTTGAGGAAAATGTGCAAAAATCGTGATAATATGATCTGCAATGTAACAAGAAGCTTCTTGTGGAATTGATTGATAGTTGATCGACGATGTACCATGTGATTTAGCGAAAAAGATGTTATTTGATGTCGTTACAATGTGAGCCAAAGATCCAAGTAAAATCCACGATAACAACCTTATGTGACTTACACATTCCATATATTCTCG
This sequence comes from Trichogramma dendrolimi, assembly GCA_034770305.1. NCBI lineage: Eukaryota > Metazoa > Arthropoda > Insecta > Hymenoptera > Trichogrammatidae > Trichogramma > Trichogramma dendrolimi. The sequence continues at coordinate 52,937 of JAPMIB010000223.1, forward strand.
GAAACTGAAAGAAATCAATCAAATTATTATTGTAGAACCGAAATATAACTTTAGAAAATATTTTCTACATTGACAAATGACGTGATATTGAAAATATATTTATCATCACAAGTACGTACATATTATTTGTGACGTCCAGTAGCGCCACTTGATACATTTTTTCGCCTACAATCATAATCGATCTCCCATTTACCCATATCCGCGCTATATCGATTCGAGATCTCAAATTCCTACGTTACCGACCCTACTAGTGTTACCATGATAAAAGAAAAATTGATTCTGCGATTCATATTTATTTTATATTTTTTGTAACTTATAATTTATATTTTTTATTGCAATCATGACTTTCTTTTTATTTTATATGTTATAATTAGGTGAAAGAACCCAAATAACAGGTATAACTTTCATAAAAATGTATGACACAAAATGATATTTCATAAACATAATGTAAACATGTCATTTAACAATGATCCCAAGTGTAAAAATACCAAATAAATAGCAACTATTATTGTAAACAATCCAATTTTCAGTCAAATCAATACTTGTAATCTTAACTTATTAAAAAAATCTTATAAATACTTTGTTAGCATTGTTGTCAACACTGAGTCATGCAAATTATGCACCGTTTGGTATCGTTGCACTTGGCTCACTGAATTGATTTTGCACAGACTATTGAATCACCTTTTTGTAATTAATTATATCTTTTATTGCTTCCTCATAGAGGAAGCTTTGTGACGGACCGATTTTCGACTTTCATAACTAATAATCGTAGAGTACTTTTACTTATATATTCTTAAACTAGACCAAATTGCTGTCACATGTCTGTATGTGTGTGTGTGTGTGTTTTTTTTTTTTTTTTTTTTTAGATGTATTAATATATTTTATTTAGCAGAAAGTGAAAATAGAAGTTTACATTGGGTAAAATGTAACAATAGAAGTGAGAGTGTAACATATTGATTTAGGGTACATAGTGTATATAGATACATCCACGTCGGTTTCCCTTTGTTCACCCCGCGGAAACCGCCGTTAGGCATTACTTCACGGGGATGGAGGGGTTGGCGTTATGCGCTTCATGGAGACCTGGGTGAGGTGGCGTCTTCTTCCAGCAGCATCGCCCGGTCGTCACCTTCTGTCTGCTTCCTCGTCTCTGAGTCTTGTTACGACTAAGTAGGCGAAGGAAGCAACGGCGAGCCAGTTCGGCTCGTTCGCGAGCATGAGCCTGGTGGTGTTTTCCGGCGTCATGACCTCGTGGAGCAGATGCAGTCTCTCTCTTTCTTCGCTGAACCTCGGGCAGTGGTAGAATACGTGCTCCGCTTCTGATGGATGAGGGGCAGACCGGGCATTGTGCGCTTTGATTGTGGTCGTAGCGTCGGCTATGGTGTTTAAAGAAGCCATGCCCGGTCAAGAGCTGCGTGAGGTGGTAGTTCAGCTCTCCGTGCCTCCTTCGATCCACACTCTGATACTTGGGATCAGTCGGTGCGTCCATCGGGCCTTCGTCGACGGTCCCATGCTTCCTGCCACTTGCTTAGCGTTGCCAAGCGTTCTTCGTCCTCTGCGTCCTCTCGGCGGCGGCCGTAGAGTCGCGCTCGCTCGTCGCAAGAAGGGCCAGCGAGGTATGCCGGCAAGGACATATGTGGCCTCGTAAGAGACATGCGGCCGCCTCCGATCACACGCAGGCAGGCTCGTCGGTGGGCTGACTCCGCCTGTCGAATGTAGCTCGCTTTTGTGCTGCTGTGCTCCAGACGGGTGCTCCATACAGGAGTATGGAGTCGACGACGTGAGCATACAGCTTGCGTCGGCAGCTTCTGGGCCCGCCAGAGTTGGGCATGATCTTCGTAAGGGCACCGATAACACCAGCTGCCTTCGCGCTGACTGTTCGAGAGTGGTGGTCAAACTTCAGCTTGGCGTCGATGTGCAGGCCCAGTAGCGGATGGAGGGGGACGAGCGTATGCTGTGGTTGCCTACCGTGATGGTGATGGTTTCCTCTTTTATCCTGTTTGTGATGAGCAGAGCCTCCGTCTTGTGGTCAGCCGTTTGTAAGCTGAGAGCTTGGAGCGCGCCTCGCACCTGTAGTATCGCAGCGTTCAGATCGTGTTCGATCTGCCATAGATGCTTGGCGACAGCCACCACTGCGATGTCGTCCGCGAAACCGACGATACGAACATCGCCATCGAAGTTGAGGCGCAGGATCGCGTCATACATAACGTTCCACAGGATCGGGCCCAGTACTGCCCCTGTGGGACTCCTGCTGTGAGTTCGTAGGACTCTGGACCTTCGTCCGTGGTGAAGTCGAGCACTCTTGCCGAGAAGTAGCTGGCGATTATTCTCAGCAAGTAATCGGGTACAAGCAAACGGCGTAAAGCAGCGAGGATGTTGTCCCACCGAGCCGAATTGAACGCATTCCTCACGTCCAGTGTCACAACGGCGCAGTATTTCTTGGTGCCGCGGTACCATCTCTTGCCGGCGATGGCCTCACGAGCGGTGGAAATGACGTCTTCGATGACATCTAACGTTGATCGCCCTTTCCGGAAGCCATACTGTCGCTCCGAGAGGCCTCCGGGTCTCTCTGTGAAAGCCTCCAGCCAGTCGCATATGATTCTCTCGAGAATCTTGCCCACCGTGTCTAACATACACAGCGGACGATAAGAGGACGCCTCGTCGGGAGGTTTGCCTGGCTTCTGAAGCAGGACGAGTCTCTGGCGCTTCTAGCCAGACGGGAAAACGCCGGTCTCCAGACACATCGTATACACCCGCAAGAAGATGTCCGGACGCGAGGCAACTCGGCACTTGCGGAAACAGAGCCGCCACCGCGCCGTGCACCAGGAGAGGGGAGCCAGGCTGCTTGGTCTGCGGGCATCGCAGGCGCGACATGGCAATCCTGTATGTTCTGCCCCATATGTCGCTGTCGACCTCGTCGCAAAGCTGTCTCCAGCACCGGCGCTTGCTGGTCTTGATCGCCAAGCGCAGCAGACGTCTTGCGGAGGCGTAGTTGGCGCTGTGAGCCTCCTGTCCTGCCGGCCACGCGATCTCTGGAAGAGTCTGCGAGCCGCAGGCAAGAGCGTCGAAGATCAGCGATCTCCGCCGTCCACCAGTACACCGGCTCGCGACGGCGGCGGGGTTTGCCTTGGACATGGAGGCATCACATGCGCCGGTGATGGTCCATGAGGCTCGACGCCATATCCTCCGCGGTCCCGGGGGCGACCGATGCGCCGGACATGACGGCACAAACGGTCCGCATCGAGTGTACGGGCGTTCCATTTGCAGCTCCGGCGCGTCGAGGGCCTGGTCGAAGTCCCGGCGTCCTCGATCTCAAAGAGGATGGCCTGATGGTCGCTGTGTGTGTACCACCCACTCACCGTCCAAGACAACACGCGAGGCGCGAGCGACTCGCACACAAACGTCAGGTCGACGACCGAGCTGCCCTGTCTGCCGATGAAGGTCGGCACGTCGCCGGTGTTAAGCAGCACCGCATCGAGGAGAGCAAGCGAGTCAAGCAGGATGAGCGCCCTAGGTCTTGTCGCCCTACATCCCCACTCCGTCGACCATGAGTTGAAGTCCCCCGCAATGACCAGAGGACTCTTGCCGCGGGCCTCGGCTATGTTGGCGAGGAGGACGGAAAATTCTGCATCAGAGAGTCTTGGTGGAGCGTAGACACTGAAAAAGAAAATTCCGCCGATACGGGCCCACGAGAAGTAAGGATGCACTCTCGCCGGGCACTCCTGAACTGGGATTCCTCGCCGCACCCAGATAGCTGCTTGGCCGTTGGCATCGGCGAGCCATGTATTCGGTGGAGCAAGGTTCTTGTATTGCTCACACAGAATGGCCACGTCGATGCGCAGCTTGCTGATGGTATCGCAGAGCAGGTCCTGGGCAGCCTCACAGTGGTTGAGATTAAGCTGGAGGACTCTCATCATCGGCGGGCGCAGGTAGACTCCTTCGTAAGCGGGCAGCTCCGACCGCCGAACACGTGGCTATGGGCAGCACCTCGCTCCCGGCAGCGAACGCACGAGGGCTGGTTCTTGCAGTCCTTGGCCTGGTGTCCCTCCTGGCCGCAGCGGTAGCAGAGTCTCGAGCGGTCGGAACCCTTGCAGCGAGCAGCGACGTGGCCAGGACTCCAGCAGCGGTAGCAGTGTAACTGCTCCTCACGCTCACGCACCCGGCAGCTGACCCATCCGACGCGTATGTGGCCGAGCTTCATTGCTTTGGCAGCGAGATGGTCTGGCAACGCCACAACAGCCACCTGAGTCCCTGCGTACGCCTTCCGCAGGAACTTCACGACATCGTCGGACACTGTGACGCCTAGTGATGCGCTCAGCGCTGGGGCGATGTCCTTTTTTTCGACACACTCGTCGAGGTCCCTGATCTCGATCGTGGTCGAATGCTGTCGGGCGCCAGCCGTGGCTGCAGCACCAAGGGCTCTGTCCAATTCTTCGCCGAGCGAGGAGGCATTTTCCACGCCTTTCCTCAGGTGGAGTACAAGAGCACCAGCGGCACTGCGTCTGATGGAATGGACGTTGCTGCCGACCGTTTGCTGCAGCGTCGGCTCACCTTTGAGCTTCCTCAAGATGTCGGCGTACGTCGACGGGTCCTTCGCCTTGATCACTATCGCATCAGGCCTATGGTGGACCCGACGATGCGACGATCGCGGCTTCGGTGGTTGCTGGGCAACATTGGTCCGGATGTTGGTACCCGGGCCGGTGGCTCACGTCGGTGACGTCGGCGATTTTCCAGAGAACGTAGTCGTCGTCGGCGACGTTGTTGTTTCGTCTGACAGCGGCGGGGCCGGTGGTCCGGTACACCGCTTTGATGCCACACGAGCTCCTGGCGGTGACGTTGCAGGCCGCTTACCTCGTGTACTGCTCGTAAACATCGGAGAAGTGATGGTTGTCTTGTCCGAGGAGGCAGGACGAGGTGGCTCCTGTCGATCCAGCGTTTTTTGCAGCGCTGCAACGGCCCGCTGAAGACTCGTCCCGCATCTGAGCACCTCCTTGTGGATGTTGGACTTGTCGCCCAGGAAGTGCACTAGGCCGTTCACCAATCCGTCGATCCGCAACATCATATCCTCTCGGCTCCCGGTCGCGAACTCGTCGACAGTCGGGAGCTTCGAGGTCTTGCTCGCAAAGGGGACGGTGATGATCCTCCGGGTAATGGCCTCCACCACCTTCAAGGGCGAGGTCCCTGGCATCGGTGACGAGGTCAATGGCGTCGTCGTATCAGCTCGGCATCCTCCGACGACTGCGACGCCTGCAGCCCGTCTGGCACGGCTGCCACTTGGGCCCTGGCTCGAGGCGGCAAGCTCGAGTCTGAGACCGACATTGTTATAGTGCCGCGCCGAGGCGCGCTCTAACACCACACACGCAGCTAGTGATTTTCGTGAGCAAAAAGAAAAAGTTTTCACTTCCCGTGCTCGACTACCACTAGCAAAAAGAAAACACTCCTACAGCTGCGCCAGCACTACGGCGGCCTTCACACACATACGCATAGGTGCAGCCCGACGCCGCGCACACTATGAAAAAACACTAGCACTAAAAAGTATCTATGCACGCGTCTGGAGAATTAATATCGCCGGAGCTACACGTAACACGTCTGTATCGGTACGAGTCCAGCTCGTCCGTGTGTGTGTGTGTGTGTGTGTGTGTGTTCGTGTGTTGGGATGTGCGCAGTGATATCTCGATGATGGTAGTTCGTATCATTACTGTAGATATCTCATTTTATTCGTTTTGATGTAAGGAAGAAGCCAAAACATCATTTTTAGTTCTGCGTTAAGAATTTAAAAAGTTATGAGGGATTTTCGAGAAAAAAAATTATTTTTTTTATGCTTTTTTTTAGTTTTGTCATATTTGTTCTAAAACAAACTGGTTTTTTTTAATGAAAGTAATACTTTTTTAAAGGAAGAGCTATTAACCTTTGATTTAAGATAAAAAGTGTAAAAATTCACCGTAAGTTTGAAAAGTTACTTTTTGAAAATGAAATTTGGTTTTTATGATTTTTTTTTTTCTTAGTTTTGTGTTGTTTCGTGTGCAAAATTTATGATGTGTCAAAACATTGTTTATGGATGGATTAAGGATGAAGCCAGAAAATTTGATTTAGCGATAAACGAACAAAAAAAATTTTTTTTTCTATTTTTAAAAAAATTTTTTTTTTGGAAAAATTTTTTTTTTCTTTTTTTTCGTATCGTTTGGTTGAGAAATAATTTATGATTGAAACTGTTTTGTGAACAAATTAGAAAAGATGATATTAATATTTCCAATAGTATATTACTGCCTTAGGCCGTGAAAAACAAAAAAGTCCCAGAGTACGTGTAATTAGTATCCGAGGCGAAGCCGAGGCCGGTAAACACGTGCTCTAAGGCTTTCTTTTTTCGCGGCATAGGCCTGTATACTATTATTCATACAGTGGCCCGAAAATTGCTCTTCCTGCTTTGCGCAGTCGCAAGGAAGCAGTCACTTTCGGGCCGCTGGTATGACAATTTTTTTTTTTTTTTTGAGGGAATTACCTTAATTGTTACGTCATCGTGAAAAAAAGTCGATAAAAATTATATATCAGAGAATAGAAGATAGTTGGCAATTGATTCCACAAAAAGAAATAATTTATGATTGAAACTGTTTTGTGAACAAATTAGAAAAGATGATATTAATTTTTCCAAATCATTTTGAAGTTAAAAAAAAGTATGAGGAAGCTACTTGCCAATACATTGGCAGCGGTTTTTAATAAATAACGATCGGGTCTGCTAAGTATAAGAAAGGTCTAGAATTCGAGAACGGTTGGTCTGTCATGCCACTTGAGTTTTACGACCCTGGAGCAAATCAGACGTTAGCACATCTTTTGCCCGTCTAGAACAACGCAGACTACTCGGGTATATAAACTCGGCAGACCAGCTGATCTCTCTCGCATTCCCTCGCAATCACTCACATTCTGACCTTCTATCTTCAGACTACAGCTGTAAAACACAGCTCCGGATCTGTTATAAAATGTAACAAATAAGTTTAAATTTATTTATCCCTTTCCTTCTCTTCTTAATATTTTTCAAGCCCATGAACAACTCATGGCAAGATCTTAAAATAAGTTCAAACTCCGACCGTAAAAAACAGTTCGGGAGCTGTTATATAACATAACAATTTTTTAATTAGTCTTTCGCATTCAAGCCTCATGTATCCCTTAGGCTACTGCTATAGAAAACAATACAAATCGGTTAAAATACGAGTAAGTCTTCATTCATTTATTTCTCCTTTCTTATTTCTCAAAGCCCATGAACAATTCATGGCAAAGAACTTACAATAAGTTCGAACAAAACTTTAAAATACAGTTAGAGTATTGTTATAAAATATAACAATCTCTCTCTTCCCTCCTATCTCTAAGCTGTAAAATACAGCTCGATATATTGTTCTAAAATATAGCGATCTCCCTCTCCCTTCCAACTTTTAAGCTGTAAAATACAGCTCAATATATTGTTATAAAATATAACAATACTCCTTTCCTGTTTGCAAGCCGTGAAAAATTCACGGCATTCCCAAGCTTTAAAACAAAGCATAGTCCGCGCTAAAATAGCGTGCGCCTGTCAAGCACACGTACTTGTCAGGTAAACGGTATTCCGTAGCACACCTTGCTACCGCCCTTGCTTAAGCGTGTATCGGCTGCTACAACAGCAGACCGTCGGTCAGCCCCAGGACTTACAACAAGATTCCGCACCGGGGCACAAAAGAGCTACTCGCATCACCGCCCAGTCATACGAGAGACACACACACACAAACTTGCGTGCATCCCCGCAAGTCATACTAGATATATACACGAGACATACGCGCACGCATATTTACATACATAGGCATACAAAAATAGTTGCGCCTGTTAGAAAAGAACGAAAAGGAACTCTAAGGCTATTTGGGGTAAAACCTAAGGCCTAAACATTATAATTTAATAACAATCTAGTACTTTAACATATTTAATATAATAATGTTGCTATTACTGTAGGCGTAGATGTTCGCGAGCTCAGTCCTCGGTAATGATCGGTGGTGGGGTAAAAAAAATACTGAAGCTGAGCTTTCACAGGCGAAAGCCGCAGTAGACCCATTTTTACGCGACTTTAATACTGGAAAAAATTCTCTGGCTGGTCGTTTTTCGTTGCTTTTCAAAAAAACCCTTGATCTGAAGTTTAGCAGGCAAAAGCCAGCGACTGCAGCAGTCAGAGACGTTCTTTGTCGACTCTACAAATGGTGGGAATTTACAGGATGGTCGGTTTCCGTTGCTCAATAAAAAAAACCTTCAGCAGAATTTTGGCAGACAAGAGCCAATGATTTCAACAGTCAGAGACCTTCCTAATTGTCTTTACTATTCAGTGCTTCAAATCCTATTTTCAGCTCCGAAGCAATCCAAAGATTAAAAATTATATTGGTAGAACAAGAAAAATATGCTTCAAAGGCAATCAGCATGTAGACGATCCTAAGACCACTCGCTTAGTGAGTGCTAAGGAAAGATCTGTTGCTGAGGAGGATTATAAATCAGTTTTACAATCTACATCAACTTCTTAATTACAAACAACATCAGAGACACATACACCGGAAGTTTCTCAGTATCGACTGATAGATATATCTCTTTTTTACCATTCCTGGCAGAGATTATAGTATGTCTAGATGGTGGCAAAGTTTTCTTCGAAAAGAGGGTCATGTAGGTGGCCGTGGATTTACTTTTAGTGTCAATTATGACAAGTACCTGAAATATTCAAAAATTTCATCCTGCAAAAAGTTGGTCCTAAGAAAAATGTCTATGAATCCAATAGAAGAATAATATTAGCGATGAGAGCATTAGACCATGGTTTTACTGGCATGAAAATCTTTGTAAGCTCTTAGATTTATTTAAGGCAATGGAGCAACATACATATGACAGAGTAGTTTCAACGATCAGGAGTGAAGAATCCATGAGCCGTGCAGTCAAAGAAAACGTTCAACTAACAAAAAACAGTGATTTGACAGTATCAGGCGATGTTACATGGCGCACACCTGGATTCTTTTCCTTGCAAGGTGCAGCAATTATTATTTGTAATAGGAGACAAGAAAAGTATTGGATTTAATTACCAAGACACCTACTGCAAAGCTTGTCTGACCTGGGAAAAAAAATAAAGAGTCATGCGAATATGAAGAATGGTTTGAAGAGCATAAAAATGAATGCACAGTCAACCATTTAGAAAGTTCAGGTTGAATAGAAGTGAATGGTATAGAGCAGACATTTCAGAGCAGAAACAAACATTGAAAGTTCTATATAAGAATTATATTGGAACTAAAAGACTGTAAGGTTCACAAGATAATATCAGTGGTCAATCATATAGTAAAAACTACACAGTGGAAAAGAAGGAGAACATAACCATTTTGGGAAAAAGAATAAGCACCCATTTAAGAAATAGAAAGAAACAACTAGGAAAAAAATTTGTTACCGCACCGCGGAACGAGACCCCTGCGTGCGCATCCCCACTCCGAAACTTAGCCGCCGTCGGCTCGCACGCCGACCGGCTAGCGCTATAAAGGCGGCGTCGACTCGAGTCGGCACGCATTTCCATTCTCGGACCTGCCAGAGTCGGAACTCGCTCACCCACGAGAGCTTGGCCTAGGGACTAAAAAAACCTGAGTTTAACTAAATTACTCGGCCTTCTTATTTGTCGCTCCCTTTCCAGCCTTCATCACTTCTACACTAACAAGCTTCGCAGTGACCGTTAGGTGGCAGCGCTGGCGACGTGTGCCCGCCCGCGCTTAAATATCGGTCACTTCGAGCCTCGGTCATTCGACTTCGGTGCTCGGCAAGTGCAGCCCAGATCTTCCAGCCGCAATAGCCAACAGTAGCCAACCCGAATCCGTCGACGCAGCCAAGAAGTACACAGCGGCGGGACCTCCAGCCAGCCGTTCGCCTAGCTGACCACGGAACTCTTCGGACTTGGTTTTCGCCCGGCCACATCGTTCGCCAAGCAACAGAGTTGAACTCTGACACACCTCACCAGCCTCGGTCCTTTTCAGGGCCACAAAACGTAGGAATCGGCCTTCTTGCCAAAATCGATAGGTGCTGCTTCTCGCCAGCTTCAGAGTTCAGACTCTGCGACGCCTTACGGCATCCGGATCCTTTTCAGGGCCATCGTTCGAAAAGTCGTCGGACTTTATAAAAGAATCGCGACGCACACCGTCTCTCTGGTCTCTCCCCTCTCCTCAGGCTGATGAGTATACAGGGTGTCCCAAAAGTATGGAAACCTCTGAAAAGCAGCCAAAATAAGCGGGGAAAAAAAATCGATAACCCTATATCCGACGTATTTTTTCACGGGGAATCCAATGGTGACCTCGGATTTGACCTTGAACATAATCTCAAAGCTGCAGCGAGTCAAAAATCGATTTTTCGAATGGGAACTCCCATTTTTTATTGTAGATTCGAAAAAAGCGGAAAATTTTACGTCAAAATGTATATTTTGTTTTTTTTTCAAGGTCATTTTAAAGGCGTTACAGACGCAAATAAAACTCCAATTTAAACTAAAATTAAGTTCGAGTAAGGGTTTTTTTTCTCCGCCTCCTAAATGACCTTTTAAAAAAATCAAAATACATAGTCGAACGTGAAATTTTTCGCTCTTTTCAAATCTGTTATAAAAAATGAGGGTCACCGTGCGAATAATCGATTTTTGGTTCACCGTAACGTATAGGTTATGTTCAAGGTCAATTCAAGGTCATCATTGAAAAAGCGGAAATTTACGTGAAAATATGTATTTTTATTATTTTTTAAGGTCATTTTGGAGGCGGTACAATTAGAAAAAAGCCCTTACTTGAGCTTGATTTTAGGTTAAATTGGGGTTTTATTTGCGTCTGTAACGCCTTTAAAATGACCTTAAAAGAAAAAAACAAAATATACATTTTGACGTTAAATTTTCCGCTCTTTTCAAATCTACAATAAAAAATGGGGGTTCCCATTTGAAAAATCGATTTTTGACTCGCTGCAGCTTTGAGGTTATGTTCAAGGTCAAATCCGAGGTCACCATTGGATTCCCCGTGAAAAAATACGTCGGATATAGGGTTATCGATTTTTTTTCCCGCTATTTTGGCCGCTTTTCTGAGGTTTCCATACTTTTGGGACACCCTGTATAGGGCTGCAAGATGACGGGGCCTACTCACTCTCGATCTCACTTCCGAGTGAAGAACACGTCTGGACCTTCCGACTGTTTTACTTCAGCCATCGTAGATCTATCGAACGCACCACCAAGCGCCGGTCCTTTCAGGACCTCCGTTTCGTTTCTGATTGGGACCCTGCAGTGACGACGAGCGATATCTCCGCTTCCGCGCGGAGAGACCAACCAGAGAACGTCTACCTCCCGAGCGTTTACGTTCGGTAGTTGTAATCCCACCGGGCAGTGGACTTTGTCGGCGCAATCACGAGGAGCTCGCCTGTAGTAGACACCCGACTAAGCCTGAACTCTGCGTGCCACCAGCACGTGCTCCCCGGGCCGAGTCGCCAGGTCTATGACAGCCCATAGCTCCCCGACCGCGAGGCCGTTCTTTTTCTCCGGGAGAATCCGACGATTCTGTCTCATCTGCATCGCTCAGTCAAGATTCGGCTAGACTCATCAGTGTCTTCTCAAACTCAGCGGAAAATCCGAACACCACCAAGGTCACCTGACGTCCCGGCGAAACGACCCTTCGGGCTCACCTTTCTTCCAGCCATTGGAAAACCGACAACACCGCCGCCTCATCGCCCATCCGCCCTTCGTCACCTGGGTCGACCGGTGGCTCCTCGCCATCCCCCTGAAGTGTTGACACCGCCAAAATCACCCGACGCGTTGGCAAGGCAGTCATGCAAACACTTCCGTCTATCTCCAACAGGGATGCCGTCGACTTTCAAGAATCAGCATGAAAAAACCAGAGAACGTAACTGGAAGAGAAAGCTAGCCCAAGAACAGAAGAGAAAGAGCAGAGAAACAAAACAATAGTTTCGGAAAAAACCAATCGGTCCTTTTCAGGACCACGAATACCTATAAACTTTACGAAACTCCGTCGTTTTTACCGCCTAACAAATTACTTACAGACAATAAAACCATTGGGGAAAAAGGACGTCTAAGTGCAAAAGTCATTAACCAACTTTCCTTATTGAACATTAAAACCATTAGAGAACAAAAAACAGTGAAGGATATTTTACAATTGTTTCATAAGTAAAAGATGCTTAGAAAATGATATGTACATAAAAGATATAGAAAATTTGTTGTATATTTTTATTTATCATCGAAAAACGGTCGAAAATATCATTTTTTTTTAGGGAGTTTATTGATTTTCAAAGGAAGGACTCTAATGCTCAAATATCTTGATATACACGTAGAGCTTTTCAAACCCTTCCAAATGAGCCCTACCTGAATTTTTTGGTACATTTGTTCTTTAGAAAACGCTAAAAATTGCTGATTATTGTTTATTTTCAATTGTTCATATCTTTTGAATAAATTAGTGAAATATTTTAAAAAAGCGTGGGCAGTATGCTCTCGCTGTACTTAATATGTGGTAAAAAATTGAAAATTATTCATGCAATACTTTATCGTAAACTTGAATTTGTTGCAACCATCATGTTTATTATTTGAGGTCATTCTACATGTATGATTAAATTAAAACCAATTCTATAAGAGTCTAAATAAAAAGCAAGACATATACTTTCCAACCTATTGAATGGAATAGTAAAAATTAATCGAGATCTATTGTAAAATTGAGCTCAAAAAGACAGTTTTTTAATCCTTATAAACAAATGGAATATCTTCGCTCCATTAACCGATGCAGCTTTTATTTTTCTTTCATCATAAAGATACACATCATAAGTTTTACGCATATTTTCAAAAAAGGTACAAGTTTCTACAAGCATTTCAAGCAAAGTTAGAGTTTTTTTTTACTTTAATTCACAACGCCTTTGTTAATAACAATTGAGAGATCTAATTTAACACTTGTATTGTATACAAGTAAAAGTTTTTTCGTGTGAAGTTTCCAAATTGTCCCGTGAAAAGTGAAGCTTTTGCGAAGTCTTAAAATTAAAAGTTCGATGAAACACCAATTTGATAATTTCATACGGGTAGAAAACGTTTTTTCACAAATTTTAATTCAGATCTTCAATTGAAAAGTGATTGGAAATTGGTAAATATCTCCGGAACCGAACGACAAAAGTTTTTTTTTTTTCATCTTTTTTTTTTTGCAATCTTTCTACATTTTTTCGACAATAGGCAAATACGTTGAACAGTATAATAGAAAAATGGGTGTAAGCCCAAGTCCGATGACAAGGGCTCTTATAAACTATCCAGTTTTTACATCACAATTTGTAACGTACCACGGAGCATTTACGATGTTCCTGAGTACTTTAGACTGAAATCTTTCAATTATATCCAAGTTGGATTTGGCAGCTGCACTCCACAGTTGGATTCCGTACGTCCAGATTGGTTTCAGATTGCATTTGTACAGGAGTAATTTGTTTTCCAAGGTTATAACTGAGTTTCTTACGAGTAGCCAGTACAGTTTTCTGAGTTGTAGGCTGAGTTGTTTTCTTTTAGTCCATATATGAGTCCTCCAGGTGAGTCGACGATCCAAATGCATCCCAAGGTATTAAACTTCTTCAAATTGCGCCACTGGTGTTTCATTTATGAGTACAGTAGAACACGTTGCCCTGTGAAGAGGAAAGGTGAAGTGTGCCGACTTGTTTCCATTGATCTTGATTCTCCACTTCTTAAACCAGTCTACTACTGTAGATAGATGTTCTTGTAGGTTCGTTGAGGCGACAACTGGGTCAGAATTTGAGCAAAAGTAATGTGGTATCATCAGCGTACGTAGCTGTTGTCGTAGTGTATGAAGATGGAATATCTGATGTACAGTAGGTATAAGGTTGGCCCGAGAACACTGCCTTGAGGAATACCAGCATGAATATCGTGGAGTTTGGTTACTTCGTTATTAACTTTCACCCGGAACGTTCGATTTTCTAGGTATGATTTCAATATCTGATAGAAGCCACCCGGAAGATTTATCTTGATTTTATGGAGAAGACCCGTGTGCCAGACTTTGTCAAAAGCCTGAGCCACGTCCAGGAAGATAGCTGAGCAGCATTGCTTCCTTTCGAAAGCTCTTCGAATATTTACTACTATTCTGTTCACTTGTTCAATGGTAGAATGATTTTCACGGAATCCAAATTGATGTTCTGGGATTAATTTTCTATCCTGTAGTATCGGCTTAAGTCTACTGAGTATCACTTTTTCACAAAGTTTAGAACAGATAGGTAACAAACTGATAGGGCGGTAAGATGTGGTTTGTTTGGGAGGTTTTCCTGGTTTTAAAATCAGAATAATTTGAGCAACCTTCCGTTGGCTAGGAAAGTACTTCAGTCTTAGGCATGCATTTATAAGTATAGTCAAGTATCTGACTGCTTTTGGAGGTAGTTTTTTTATCGTTTTGCCATTTATTCCATCATATCCTGGAGATTTTCGATTTTTTAAGCTTCCGATAAGACATTGGATTTCATGTATGCTGGCATTCTTTATTTGAATAAGAACTCCTCGCATAGAGAAAGTTGGTCTTGCAACAATAGTTCTTCTTCTATATCCGTAATTTGTCTCTGTGGTGTCTCAAACACCTTGCTTAGATATTCAGCAGAATTTTCAGCTTTTTCTTGATCACTTCTTGCCCATTTACTCATTGTCCTGATAGGTGGAATAAATTGCTGGGTGCGCTTCAATTTCTTGGTGGCTCTCCATAGAGAGTAATCCGTTGATGCCGTTGGGGTAAGGTTTTGCAAGTAGTGGTTTATTTTAGAGTTTTTATCTTCGCGAAGAATTTTTTTAAGATGTTTATAGCTTTTTTTAAACGAGTTTTATTTACTATGTTACGCGTATTCTGCCAGATTTTTTAAGTTTACGTTTTTCGCTTATTTTATTTAGTATTTCCGTAGATAAATTTTCCATTTTTTGGGCAGGTTTTGTAGGAGGAGTTGAAAAAAGTATAGCTTTATGGATTAGAAATTGAGATTTTCGATCGCAACATCGACATCGTTACAAGTTTTTAATGGGATATTGCATGAGAGGTTATGATCAATGTAATCTTTGTAGGTTGACCAGTTAGTTGTTTTATTACCAAGAAAATCTGAGTTAGTATTTTTTATGGCTGACAGTTCGAGTATAATTGGCGAGTGATCAGAAGTTAGTTCAAGACTGGACTGTACAGAGAGATAGTGAGTCGATATGCCGTTAGCGATGAAAAAGTCAATGAGATCTGGACTTTTTGATAAATCAGATGGCCAGTACGTTGGTTCACCGGACGAGGCGGTGGTTAGGTGGTTTTCTTGTATTGTGTTGTACAGCTGTCTGCCGCGAGGAGAAGGAGTTACAGATCGAGAGCCCCATGAGGGGTGTTTCGCATTATAGTCACCACCCGCAATGAACTGAGAGCCTAGTTTTTTAAAGAATGTTGTGAATTGATCTGTTTGATATTACGTCTTGGTGGACAGTAGATAGCTGAGAATGTGATGGGACCTTTATATGTTTCAGCTGTTACGCTTGTAGCCTGTGAATAGTCATCCGTGTTCTTTTCGAGTTCGAAGTGTTTTATGGATGATTTGATTATGAGAGCCGTGCCACCGTGCGCCCTACCACTAGGATGTTGCGTGTCGTATATGATGTAGTTTGGAATTTTGAGATACGTTTTGATAGTGAAATGAGTTTATGAAATGAGCATAATGTCTATGTTTTTTCTTGTGTTACGTGGGTCGCCTGCCAGGCGTCCACACAACTATTTGCTGACCGCGCTTTTCGTCGGTCAGGTGGAGCGAGTAGCGAGCTCGCGCTCGTTCCTCGTTGCATTCGTTCTCCGCGCGCAACCCGAGCCTCTCACGCTTACTTCCTCACTTACTCGAGTGTCTTTCATTTAACCCACGTATCAATTGGTGCTAGGTGCGTCCGATAAGTGTCTTCTTGCGCGGTACTTCTCAAATTTCGCGAATTATATTTTTCTCACAAGCGAGAGCTATTTTCGCGAATTATATACCAACAGCCACACGAGAAACTTATCGGATTGGTCGACTACAGCGGTTATTCATAAAATAGTAAAGGAAGCCAAAATCAGGAAATGGAAAAGATACTGATACTTTTGAGGTAAGTGTGCATTATTATTAAAATATTAAAATTATACAAAATAAATAATTGCTACGGGTTCGTTGACCGAGAGAGCGGTGACACACTTCCATCACCTTTAAGTAATTACACCTTTTTTCACTATAAAGCTATACGAAATTACAATAGTTTTAAAAGATATCAAACATATTGTTAAGAATGATTTTAATTCTAGGCTACGGTCAGCGAGTCTGTTGACATTCCATGCTGCGATGGTAAATTTTTCGTGAACAGGCATTTATAATTTATTGATGAGTTTTGTTAATAGTTCTAGCATAACAGTCATAGTAGACATGAGTTGTGACATCATATTTTCTAGCTTGAGTATAGAGTTATTTTGATTATTATTTTCGTTGTTATTGTTATTGCTTTCAGCAATAGCCGTTACCTCTGGAATTGTATCTTGATGATCTACGGGTGATTGACCTGGTAACTCAGTTAAAGCTTGTGAAAATGAGACGTTTGGGGTAATGTTTTTAAACTGAGTTGTTTTAGGATAATTATTTCGATCATCGAGTTTCTTTTCACGTAGGGCCGGATATAATTTTTGTAACAGCTGCTTGCGGACGATACAGCCTTTGTAGCTGGCCGGGTGATAACCTTGGCAATTAGCGCAAATAACTTCTTTAGTTTTTACTTTTATTGAACATAGGCTTGTTAAATGATTTTTTGTGCATTTAACGCAGACAGGCTGCTTATTACAATAATTTTTAGTATGACCGTACTCTTGGCACTTCATGCATTGCGGGATGTCTCTGTTTTCACGTGGTTGCTCGAAGCTTACTACTGTGTTTTAAAGTCGGTTTATTTCGTAAATTTTTTTATTGTTTGGATTTATTTTTATTTCTAGGAAGAAAAGAGGAAGTGGATTTTTCGTGATAGAATGTCTAATGTTCGAGATTTTGATTACCGAGTGACCGTATTCCTCAATAGCTTTTTTTAGGTCTACTATTTCAACCGAAGGGTGCATACTTCGTTGTATGGCTTTGAAGCCCTTTTGGCTCTTGCATTGATATGTGTGAAACTCCGTATTCTTTTGTTTGAGCATTTCGATCGCGGCTTTGTTATGATTTTCAAACGTAAATTGTACTTTAACACCGAGTTATTGCTGAGGATTTTAATATAAAATCGTTTCCAGCTATTTCATTTAATTTAATTTTTAATGGGTTTACGTTTTGGACCCCGTTGACAAATATCGGTGGTGGTTTGTCGTTTATTGGCGGCAGGATTACTCTCTGGCTTTTCTTTGTCGTCTTCTTTCTCTTCCACTATTTCTTCGGTAAGATCTTCATTTAGGTTCTGCAAAGGTGAGAACGCAATTTCCGTTGGCACTGGTTTAGACAGGCAGTTTCTAAGTAAGGTTTGTCTCTTGGTTCGTGTGTGAATTTTCTTATCAAGACTGGCGTTTTTTCTTTTCCAGTTGATGGTCATAAATGACCTGTCTGCACTAGCAGCTTCAGTGGTAATTGTATCCACTTCACTTCCATTGCAGATTAATTTTTACTATACTATTATTTTTACTACACTAATTTAGTAGAACGGTTTTATATAGAAATCACTATTTCAAACGTAATGTTTACTATGAGTTCGAGATCAGACATAAACAAGTCTGTACAGCTCGAAGTCTAAACATTGAATGAACGACAGAAGTTGATCTTTTTTTTTTTTTTTAGTACGAGCATTCAATTTCAATTAGTTATAACTTATTAATAGCTTTTAATATGTTTAAATAAATTGTTTATAACAAATAATTTCATCAAAAATTACATTTTTAATATATTCACTTCATTAACAAAAAATTATGAATTTTATTAATATATTATCTAGACTAGATTAATTTTTACTAATCTAGTCAGCAGGTTGAAAAGTATAAGCTTTGTTTAATAATTTGACTCTTGCAGAAAGTGTTTTAATTTGTTGTAAGTGTAGAAGGACCTCAAACAATAAATACGATGGGAGTAACAAATACAAGTTTACGATAAAGTATTGCATGAATAATTTTCAATTTTTTACCACATATTAAGTACACCCGAGAGCATACTGCCCACGCTTTTTTAAAAATTTCACTAATTTATTCAAAAATATAAACAATTGAAAATAAGCAATAATTCAGCAGTTTTGAGCGTTTTTCTAAAGAACAAATGTACCAAAAAAATTCAGGTAGGGCTCATTTGGAAGGGTTTGAAAAGCTCTACATGTATGTCAATTGATATTTGAGCATTAATTGGTCCTTCCTTTTGAAAATCAATAAACTCCCTAAAAAAAATATATTTCGACGACCGTTTTCGATGATAAAAAAAATATACAACATATTTTCCACATCTTTTGTACATATCATTTCTAAGCATCTTTTACTTACCAAACAATTGTAAATATCTATCACAACGACTGTCCCCAAGTCGGTACTATTTTTACTTAAGTCCCCGGGCTAATGTATGTGTTGCGAACAAGTGAGGCTTGTAGCCAAGTTCAGCCAAGCTGCGTCGAGACCGGCGCTTGACGACGATACAACGACAGTTGACTATCGAGTCTCGTGACAGTCCTGCCAAGACTCATGAAATAAATAAAGACAATTCATATAGAAATTATAAACCTTCTTTTTACTTCTATATTACGTATTCCACGCTCGACCATGCAGTGCGCTCGCGCGGGGTATTTTTTAATCTATCGCAACTTTCTAACTCTCCGTGGCTGACGCAATTAGATCGATTTTTATTTGTTCTTTCCAATGGTGGTATCAGTTTTTCGAAAAAAATTAATTTTCATGGAGAAAATTGACTTCAAAGTTAACTCAATTTTTCGGCAAGTATACCCCCTTCGATTTTATTCGTAGATAACTAAATCGATAGGTAATTTAATATCAAAGATTTTTAAAAAAAATTCAAGTTGGAGACTCAACCGGTTCAAAAGTTATAAACAATTAAGTACTGAATAACGTGATTGTACGGCCACGCGCGCGCGCCGCAGTTGCCAGCTGCGGCGGCCGGCTGTGCGCACTGCTGTGACCATAACCCTTGAACGTTACCCGCATTGTCTCGTGCTGTTTTTTTATTTAAATTCCTTGTGCGTATTAGCATTACTGTCAGACATTTCTACAATACCAGATGGCTTTATGCATAATAAACAAAACCCACAAACACGCTATCCAAAAGTATTTGAACCAGCGGAGAATTTTATCTCAATCATTCCTCTTTTGCATTAAAGTTTATACAGCTTGATCGCATTATGAGTTATTCCAAATTTTTCAATCCTTTAAAGATTATCGATGTGAAACATTCTCGTAACCTGAGAGTAGGTAAAGATGTAAAGCGTCATTTCTCTGATCTAAATGATAAATCTAAAATTTGCGATAACTGTCGATTCAAGGTTAATAGTTTTAGTAAAGAGATTTCGTTAAATGATTCTTATGAAATAGTGTCTAATTTGAAAATAAAGTTGATGGATTGAAATGTTTCGAGAGAAAATAAGCTATTTCTTTTCAGCTAACTACCTGAAACGTGGAGTGCCCGCACAATGTCCTCTTTCTCTAGCATGAGTCTTTTTTGTGCAGCAAAGTTCAAAAATAAAAATAATTCGAAAATTGTATCGAATTCAGTAAATAAAAAAAGATGCTTACCAGGTACTACTGTTACAATAGCAAAACAATTTTATGAGGACGACGATAATAGTAGAATAGGGCCATGTGACCATAATATTAAATGTGTGAAAAATGAGGATGGCACTAAATCATTCATTTAAAAGAGACTTGTTTTATACAATTTAAGAGAGTTGTATTTAAAATTCGAGAAAAAAAACCCTCCTATAGAAAATTGGTTTTAGCAAATTTGCTGAATTCCGACCAATTTTTTGCGTACTAGCAGGCGCTAGTGGACCAACAAGTTTATCACCTCGAGACATATACAGTTTAACGAGAAAGTAGTGTATCAAGATCGAGTTCGAGACTAAGAGAATCATACACGAACAAAGAAAATAATAGAAAAGTTAGTCTTCAAGTCTGAACCAATAACGTTTGAGGCAAATAAAATCGATGAACAAATAGAGCATGCAATTCCTGAGGTAGTCCAGGCACCAAAAGGAAAAGCGTCAACTATCAAGCGGAAAAATATGCCAGATCCACGAAGAATGCGAGAACGAAGAGCCAAGAAAGAAAAACTCCTGGATCCGAATTTCGTGTACAGAGCCAAAGTACCAGAACTAAAAAACCGCTGCCAATTTATTGGCAAAAAGCTTCCTTATAAAAAATTATAGTAATAAAAGGGATCGGTTATTAAAAGAAAAATTCTTATTTTTTTTAAATTCACTTTCTAGGGTCCAAACCTCGTTTTCAGCCTATCACAGAACTTCCTCTATAAGGAAGCAAAAAAACTTTCCATTTCGAGTCGTTCATTTCATAATATTCGGTGAATCTCTATTTTTTGGTCTCAAATAAAAGCCTGGCTGCTCTGCTTCCATTCTATCGTAAGAAAAGTATAAAGATTCCTTCATTTATACATGAAAAAAGTCAAAAAAATTTTTTTTTCCAAAAAAAACCATTTTACAACACGATACAATGAAGCATAATTTTTTAACTACTCGGTAGATCCTAAAATAAGTTTTTGGCGCTTCATACGACACACAAATCCTTTAAAACAAGCCGAACCGCTTCTCGCTACGTATCTCCGTTCAAAAGTTACACTGGTTCCGAACCACCAGACGAACATACACACACACACACACACACACACGCACACACACACACACACACAAACACACACACACACACCACACACACACACACACACACACACACACACACACACACACCACACACACACACACACACACACACACACACACACACACACTTGGACGCCTCGATGGCTCAGTTGGTAAAGGGCTCAGGCCTCTTGCTTGCTGAATCTGAGAGTGTCGTCTAGGGCGTGGGTTCGATCCCCACTGGGGGAAATTTCATTCGTGATTTTTTCCCCCGGTGTGGTCGAGCCCGTGCCCGAGGTGGAGCGGGTACCACTCAAAAAGAAGACCCGGGCTACGTCATCAGCCTCCGAAGCGGTAAAAAACCCCGATCACTGTGCGAGCTGGAAGCGAATAGGATAACCATAAGTAGGAGCCCGAGGCGAGGACACACAAGGCTGGCAATAGATGGAGCACAACGCTCCCGTGATGAAGTCTGAAGTCAGAAGCGAGAACCACACTCACAAGAGGGCGCCGGATGCGGGAGCCAAGGCTCCGCTGGCGCGCATGATGGCGCCTGAAGCGAGAACCACACTCACAAGACGACAACAGAAAAAGGAGTATCAAAAAAAAAAAAAAACTCACGGAGACTCAAAGGGTAGCGCCGGAAGCGAGAACCACACTCACAAGATGTAGCCGACAGAGCAATCGGGCCCTTGCCATCGGCGGCAGAAGCGAGAACCACACTCACAAGAGGGCACTAGACAGCGAGTTCTAATACTCAACTCAGGAGGAGACGCCAGCAATGTGTGACCACGCAGTTAGATGGCTCTGAAAAAGGGGATACGACAATCGAGAGATGGCTTCGCGCAGGATCGGAGGTTCACCAAGTACAAAAAAGATGAGTCCCTGAACCCCTAATCGTCGCATATCACTATGCAATGGATGGGGGATGTATGGAAAAACAACGACTAACACAGAAGTAGCAGAAATGCTCAATTAACCCCAGCCTCACCGAAGCAATGCCTAACGGCGGTTACCAGTGAGTGTCCGAATGGGGTGGAGTAGGAAAAAAAAAAAAAAAAAAAAACACACACACACACACACACACACGCGCCTCGATGGCTCAGTTGGTAAAGGGCTCAGGCCTCTTGATTGCTGAATCTGAGAGTGTCGTCTAGGGCGTGGGTTCGATCCCCACTGGGGGAAATTTCATTCGAGATTTTTCCCCCGGTGTGGTCGAGCCCGTGCCCGAGGTGGAGCGGGTACCACTCAAAAAGAAGACCCGGGCTACGTCATCAGCCTCCGAAGCGGTAAAAACCCCGATCACTGTGCGAGCTGGAAACGAAGAGGAAAACCATAAGTAGGAGCCCGAGGCGAGGACTCGCAAAGCCGGCGATAGACGGGGAGCACAACACTCCCATGATGATGTCAGAAGCGAGAACCACACTCACAAGATGGCGCCGGATGCGGGAGCCCCGTTCGTGGATGCATGGACGCAAGGCTCGTTGATGGACGTATGATGGCACCTGAAGCGAGAACCACACTCACAAGACGACAACAGAAAGGAGTATCAGAAACTCACCGGGACTCGGAGAGTAGCGCCGGAAGCGAGAACCACACTCACAAAATGAAGGCCCTGGCAACCTGGTCCCTTGCCGGGCAGCGACAGAAGCAAGAACCACACTCACAAGATGGAACTGAGCAGCGAGTTCTAATACTTAACTCAGAAGGAGATGCCAGCAATTTGTGACCAAGCAGTAGGAAACTACGGCTCCGAAAGGGGATACGACAATCGAGAGATGGCATCGCGCAGGATCGGAGGTTCACCAAGTAGTAAAAGATGAGTCCCTGAACCTCTAATCGTCGCATCACTATGTGATGGATGGGGGATGTATGGCAACGCCCAACAGCGAAGTAGCAGAAATGCTCAACTAACCCGGTTTCACCGAAGCAATGCCTAGCGGCGGTTACCAGTGAGTGTCCGAATGGGGTGGAGAAGGGGAAAAAAAAACCGCTGCCAATTTATTGGCAAATAGCTTCCTCATAAAAAATGATATAAAATGAAGGGGTCTGATGTTGGAAGATAATTTGTATTTCATTTTTGTGTCCAAACTATAAAAAAAACTTAGAGATCTCTATAATTTTGTAAAGATTCCCTTGTAAAAGTTTTCCTTGCTCAATTTCACGCTATGTGTCTCCGTTCAAGGTACACTGGATCCAGACGTCCGCTTTGCTCTATAAAAGAGCAAAATACAACTTTTCATTTTGAGTTCTAACTTTTTTATATTCCATGAATCTCTACGTTTTTGGTCTTAAATTAAAGATTGGCTGCCTCTTACAGTATACCGAATAAAAAGTATACAAATTCATTATACATGAAAAAAAATTAATTTTAATTAATAAGTAGGGTTCATTTCGAGTCGTTAATTTTCATATATTCGGTGAATCTCTATCTTTTGGTCTTGAATTTAAGCTTAGCTGCTCTGCTTTCACGGCGACACAAAAAAATAGTGGAAATTCCGGCATTCATATGTGAAAAATGCAAAAGAAAATTTTTTTTTTTCAAATTTACAAAAAAAAATTTCAAAAAATTTCAAAAAAAAATTTTTTTCCCGTCTATTGCCAAAAAACTTTTTCTGGCCTCATTAATACTACAAACGACAATGAATGCAATTGAAATTTGTAAAATCCACCGTAACATTTTCAAGATTTTGCCTCGGACACACGCACACACACACACACACACCCACACACACCCACACCCACACACACACACACACACACACACACACACACACACACACACACACACACACACACACACACACACACACACACGGGACTCGTGCTTGGACTGGAAAGCAAGCAGGACGTGTGTTGCTCGCGCTCCTGGTTTTTTAATTCCTAGTGCGGTCATACGTAGTACCGAAGTGTCTGTGTGTGCGCAAAGTGTGCAGCTTGACGCGCTGCGTCGGTGCATGTGTGTGCAAGTTCTGTGGCTGTGCGTGTGCAGCTGTAGTGGTGTTTTTTGCCCCGCTCTGTGCTTTCCCGCGTACTGAGCTGTCGGTGTGAGCTCCGCGCGTTAGTGTGAGTGCTACAGACTCGCGCCTTGGCGCGAACACCGAAGGCGTGTGCGACTCGCGGCATGTCAACAGCCGTGAGCGACGGGCTACAGAGCCCGCAGGGGCAGACGTCGGTCGAGGGGCCCGGCGAGCCGAGCCTGATGGAGCTTGGGCCACTCCCGACGCCGCGAACGTTTCCTTGCGCAATGAATGCGATCACGGGGAAAATAATTGTCGCTCCTTTGCATTGCAAGGAGAAAGATTTCAAGCTCCCGTCACCCGCGGAATTTGCGACCGGGACCTTGGATGACAAGCTGGAGCGGCTGGACGGCCTTATACGTGGTCTTGGCCAGTTCATTCAAGGCAAGTCTAACCTACATAAGGAGGTGATCAGCTACCAGCTGAGCCTTGGTATGGCCCTCTCAGCGCTCGAGAAGTCTCTGGCGAGCCAAGAGCCGCCTCGCCCGCTCGCAGTAGATAAGGCGGTCTGCACTTCGCCTCTGTTCTCGGGCAGTGCAACCAGCAAGCGGCCTGCAACGTCACCGCTGGCGTCTCACGCAACACCCAAGCGCCACGCCGTGACAGCCGCACCCAAGCAGCATGACGAGAACAACAACGAGGTCGGAGACCAAGACGGGTTTGTACTCGTCGACCGCCGACGCCATCGCCAGCGTAAGCAGACGGCGGCGACACCTGGAGCGGTCCGCGCCCGGCAACAGCCGAAGCCACGGCCAGCAGCGTAGAGCTCATCACCGATCAGACGCAATCGTCATCAAGGCGAAGGATGCGTCGAAGTATGCAGACATCCTGCGATCCCTCAAGTCGGACCCGACGTTGCAGCAGAAAGTCGGCAGCAGCGTAAATAACATCAGACGCAGCGCCGCTGGAGCCCTAGTGCTGCAGCTGAAGAAAGGCGTAGAGAACGCCTCCGACCTAGGCGAAGAGCTAGGCAGGGTGCTCGGCACTGCGGCTACAGCCAGTGCCCTGCTTCACACGTCCACGATCGAGATCAAGGACTTGGACGAGTGTGCCACCAAGGAGGAGGTTACCGCGGCACTGGACGCTCTCCTGGGCGTTCCGGTTTCTAAGCGCGACCCTGTGAAGTCTCTGCGGAAGGCATATGCAGGAACACAGGTGGCTGTGGTCGCGCTCCCGGATGACCTGGCTGCCGCAGCGCTGAAGCTCGGCCACGTGCGGATCGGCTGGGTGAATTGCCGCATCCGTGCTCGCGAGGAGGCTGCGCGCTGCTACCGCTGCTGGAGCCCTGGCCACATGGCCGCTCGCTGCAGGGGTCCCGACCGCACGGGGCTCTGCCATCGATGCGGCCAAAAGGGCCATCAGGCAAAGGACTGCAGAGGCCAACCATCATGCGTTCTCTGCCAGGAACGAGGAGCTGACGACCATCGTCACGCGTCCACAAGCTCGAGCTGCCCCCTGGCCCGGAAGATCACCCAGGACCGCCGATGATGAGAATCCTCCAGCTCAACCTCAATCACTGCGAGGCTGCCCAGGACCTGCTTTGCGATACCATCAGCAAGCTGCGCATCGATGTGGCCATCTTGTGTGAGCAATACAAGAACCTTGCTCCACCCAATACATGGCTCGCCGATGCCGACGGCCAAGCAGCTATCTGGGTGCATGGAGGAATTCCGGTGCAGGAGCGTCCAGCGCGAGTACATCCTTACTTCGCGTGGGCCCGAATCGGCGGAATTTTCTTTTTCAGTGTCTACGCTCCACCAAGACTCTCTGAAATGGAATTTTCCGCCCTCCTTGCCAACATCACCGAGGAGGCCCGCGACAGAAGGCCCCTTGTTATTGCAGGGGACTTCAACGCATGGTCAACGGAGTGGGGATGTAGGGAGACTAGACCACGGGCGTCCATCCTGCTCGACTCGCTCGCTCTCCTCGATGCGGTGCTGCTTAACACCGGTGATGCGCCAACTTTCAACGGCAGGCAGGGCAGCTCGATCGTCGACCTGACGTTCGTTAGCGAGACTCTTGCGCCCCGCGTAAAATCATGGACGGTGAGCGAGTGGTACACGCACAGCGACCACCAGGCCATCGTCTTCGAGATCGAGGACACCGAGACTTCCACCAGGCCCTCGACGCGCCGGAGCTGCAGATGGAACGCCCGTACACTCGATGCGGACCGTTTCTCTGCCGCCGTGTCCGGCGCGTCGGTCGCTCCCGGGACCGCAGAGGATATGGCGTCGAGCCTCATGTCCGTCATCACCAGCGCATGTGATGCCTCGATGTCTAAGGCAAACCCTCGCCGCCGTCGTGAGCCGGTGTACTGGTGGACGGCCGAGATCGCTGATCTCCGGCGCTCCTGCCTGCGGGCTCGCAGACTCTCCCAGAGATCGCGAGGCCGGCATGACGAAGAAACCCCAGCGCGAACTACGCCTCCGCCAGGCATCTTCTGCGCGTGGCGATCAAGACCAGCAAGCGTCGGTGCTGGAGGCAGCTTTGCGACGAGGTCAACAGCGACGTTTGGGGCAAACCATACAAGATTGCCATGTCGCGCCTGCGATGCCCGCAGACCAGGCAGCCCAGCTCCCCTCTCCTGGTGCGCGGCGCGGTGGCGGCTCTGTTCCCGCGGGTGCCGAGCGGGCCCGCCCTGCAGCTGCCGCGTCGAGCGGAGGAGCTTATACCGGCCGTCACCTTGGGCGAACTCAGAGGAGCCCAGACGAGGATCAAGGAGCGCTCTGCGCCCGGCCCGGATGGCATACCCAACTCGGCGCTCAAGATCGCCGCCGCACGACCCGACATCTTCTTGCGGGTGTATACGACATGTCTGGAGACCGGCGTTTTTCCATCTGGCTGGAAGCGCCAGAGACTCGTCCTGCTCCCAAAGCCAGGCAAACCTCCCTACGAGCCATCCTCGTATCGTCCGCTGTGTATGCTAGACACGGCGGGCAAGATTCTCGAGAGAATCATATGCGACCGGCTGGAGGCTTTCACAGAGACCCGGAGGCCTCTCGGAGCGACAGTATGGCTTCCGGAAAGGGCGATCAACGATAGATGCCATCGAAGACGTCATTTCCACCGCCCGTGAGGCCATCGCCGGCAAGAGATGGTACCGCGGCACCAAGAAATACTCCGTGGTGACACTCGACGTGTGGAACGCGTTCAATTCGGAAGGACAACAACGTGTGGACAGTGATAGACAAGCCTGACAAGAATTTGAATGGACAAAAGCTTAACTTGATAGATTCGAAATGAGTATTCAGAAAAGAAAATCGATGAAAACGGTACAGAAAAATTCAAAGCTAGACTTATAATACGAGGATTTAAAGACAATAACAGACATCGGCTATACGAACGGCATTGGCAACCATCAACAAACTCGATTTTTACGCAGTACAACTCGACGTGAAGACGGCTTTCCTGAATGGAAATCTAGCAGACAAAATCTATATGGAGATTCTCGACGGACTTGAAGTATCGAAAGAAAACTATGTCTGTAATTTACAAAGAACAATATACGGGCTAAAAAAGAATCCAAAGATTTGGAATCAAAGATTTACCATGGAAGCGAAGAAGCTAAGTCTAGAAAAAGATCCACATGACCCTGTCTATTCACTTGGAGAAAAGAATCCAAAGTTGCGCTGCTAGTATTATACGTCGATAATATTATTTTGTCAAGCCACTGCAAGTCGAGGTTAAATGAGATTAAAAACACCCTTTGCAATGCCTTCGAGATGAAGAACTAGGGAGAGCCATCGAAGTACCTGGGTATGGAGATTACGAGGAATCGCGGAGGGAGTGATGAAACTAACTCAAGAAGGAATTCGAACAAAGTTTTCGAAAGATTAGAATGGATGAAAGCAAACCTCAAAATAACCGATGGTATGAGGCGAGTAAAAACGAGAGAAAAAAGCAAAACGACGTTGAACGAGGTAAATGAATCAGAGTACAAACTATTAAATCAAGAT
Organism: Trichogramma dendrolimi; assembly: GCA_034770305.1. NCBI lineage: Eukaryota > Metazoa > Arthropoda > Insecta > Hymenoptera > Trichogrammatidae > Trichogramma > Trichogramma dendrolimi. The sequence continues at coordinate 80,740 of JAPMIB010000223.1, forward strand.
AAATTACCATTCAGAGAGGCCATAAAAAGCTAGATGTATCTGGCCACGGTGACGAGGCCAGACATAGCGTACGCTTTAAATTAACTATCAAGGAAACAAGTATCGCCCAGTGAAGATGATTGGAAAGATGTCAAAAGAATCTTCCGTTATCTTCAAGGGAGTAAGGATGCAGGTTTAACATTCAATGGAAAAGGGGCAGACTCACGAGTCACGCCGACTCGAGCTTTCGAGATCACATAAACTCTACGTCAATGAGCGGTTACGTAATTAAATTATTCAATGACCCTGCAGCTTGGAGAAGTCACAAATAAAATCTTGTCACCCTGCTGACCTGTCAAGCTGAATACCTTGCGATGAGCGAGACTACACAAGAGCTTATTCCGCTTGACAAGTCGATAAGAGACATGATTGGTAGAACAACCCTGCCTGCGAAAATTAGGGCCAACAACAGATCCGTGATCGATTGTACCCAAATGGATGGATGCCATAAACTCAAACATTTTGATGACCCCCCTTGAGCATATATAATCGAGTGTTTGAGAGAAAGGGAAAAGAATGGCAAGAAAAAAGATAAGCCGACCTAATGTCTCAAACTCTACCAGCTCAAAGCCACGAGTATGTTAGAGATAAGATAATGCATAGAGCAAAATAAAATAAATTGTATTCTTAATCGAGTATAATATTTTAACCATTTCGATGTTCTTTGATTTGTTTTGTTTCAGAGTAAAGGCAGCCATACCATTGAGGGACTTAAAGTAGTCGGAGAAAGGGAAGGGAGTTTCAGAGGGCTTTTCTCTGCAGCGCAATAAGCGCGGGGCCCAAGGCGTCTCTGAGTTATCCCAAGCGGTACATGTGTGTGTATGAGATTGATGCCTGCGCTGCGATCACGCATCACTCACTCATGTCGACGCCTGTCCGACTGCAACTGCCCACTACTAGTTCAGCCTCCGTCGTGTACGCACGCATCAAAAGCTTTTCTTGTATTCATACATTTACCTATTTCATTAATATTACATCAAGTCTCGAGTTTAATTTACACTCAAATAGAGTGATTTACATTTTATATATAAGCTATTGTGCCTCTGACTAATTTACGCAGTCCTGCTCATTTTTACATCCATTGCCCCTACGAAAATCTTATCTACTCCAACACATTACTGTGAATCTCTGTGTAAAATTTCAAAGATATGATTGCACTCTGCTTCTTTGAAAAATGTAATATCTAGTGAATGAAAAAAGTAGTCTTGTTGATATTTGACGTATACTAGGTTAACACATGAAACTGGCATGTTGTGGCGTTACTGCTGCTGCTGCTGCTTGCTGTACACTGTAACAAACTGTTGACAAGTTTTTTGCTGCTGCTTGCTGCATGGGGATGTGACAAGTCTGCTTCTTATATCAGCTAAATATTACATTATTTTACAAATAATAAAAGTATATGTAGAGTGTAATTATATGTTTGAAATTTTATATGATTTTATATAGAGCTATTTCAATAGTTTTTTTTTTTCAAATTTTCCATTAGCAGCGTAGTCAATAATTTGAGTAGCAATCAGATAATATTTTACATTCCATGTTTACATATGTCACTGATGTGAGAGTAGTGATACTTTGTTTGTTTTCGGGCTAATTTGTCATTCTCAGCACAGAATGACTAAAATATTATAAGTTCAGTGCAATGAAAATATCAAGACTAGAAAAATTATGAAGTCGTTAGTGAGTTACCTAAAAAATTATTTGAATAGAGAGAAAATTTTGATTTTGTAACATATAATACACGATCGTGCAAAAAAAATGTGTAATACATTTTTTTGGGTGACAATAACAATAATAATTATTACAACGCAGAGGTGGAACTGATGCTACGGAAACTAATTAATTTGTATTCCTGAAACAGTTAAACATCAAACAAGAAGCTCTCCTTGCAAGATGTTCGAAAACAAGCTATTTCGAAGGAAACTTCTTCAATGTGAATGTGGAGAGGTCCACAAAAGATGGGAGCTTTATCGAGGCTAATTACTCCGTTCAATAAAACTTTTTCAGCTGTTCTCCCAGTGAAACTCATTTTTATATTATTGTCTACATTTTTTTTTTTTACAAAATATACGAATTTTAAAGAAAGTACGTGGGCTGAAAGCACCATAGCAGAGTTTATGATCAGAAATCAGCTACCTTTTTCCATGGTTGAAACCCCAATCTTTAGAAAATAATTTGACAGTACAAGATACAAATTTACAAATATAAATCCATGATTAGAACTAAGTATTAAATAATGGATTTTTTCATAGTTTTGGGAATACATTGGACTAACCCAAATCCGTTGCAACATATGACGAGGCACAAAGTCAAACGAAAATGGGACAAATGACGAGATTGATGTCAACTCATCAACATATGAAAATACTGTGACTGAAATAAAAAACGTCGTTCATTCGATTTCTACTAGTTCCACAATTGTGCATGGTGCATGACGCAAGCGTGACGCTATTCAATCCACTCCAATTTTCAACTCTTTAAATTGCAATAACTTTTTAAATAGGTCATTGACCTACGTTTTTTTATTGCCATTCAAAAGCTTATGAATTTCCCTTTACAATGAAACAATAAAATTTCTAAATTCTCAAGGGGTAGGATCGTGAGCGATTAATTGTGACTAAAATTTAGATGCTCCTATAAGAGTCCATGTTAAATTAAGCAACTTTACATTGATATATATTTCAAATAAGGTCGTTAACACATATTTTTTTTGATGAAATTAATTTGTATAATTGTCTAGAATCATTTCTCGAAGTTTCAGTCCCGTGGCTTATAAACGAATTTTCGCTCGAGCCTCCTTAAGTTGGCTTTATTTTCTACCGTGTTAACCCACTCTATAATTAATTTCCCTTCAATAGTGGAACTCTTCACATAGTCCAAATGGGTATCTGCCATCCTTTTTCTTGACGCTTTTCTCTCTTTCTCTCAAACACTCAACACTCAAGAGGGTCATCAAAATTTTTAAATTTATGAAATCCATCCATTTGATCGTGAATCTTTTATCACACCAAATTTTTGCGGGTAACTTTGTTTCTCCAAGCATGTCCCTTATTGACTTGTCCAGCGAAATAAGTTCTTGTGTGACTTCACTCTTCGCAAGATATTCGGCTTGACAAGTTAAGAAGGTAATGAGTGTTTGTTTGTGACTTCTCGCGGCTACTGGATCATCAAACAATTGAATCACATATCTACTCGTGGACGTCGAGTCCATGTGATGTCGAAAGCTCGAGTCAATCAACTCGAGTGACTCGTGAGATTGTCTTGAATGCTTGTATTGTTATGTAGTCAATAATTACACATACACTGTAGTTTTAAGTATATATTAATTATTAAGGTAAGTAAATAAAATACGGTATATATTGATATTCAGGCCCGTATACTGCGGTGAGCGCAAAATGTGCTCGTGTCCGCTGACGAATACACTCTGACGAGAGAGTCGCGCATCGGCTCGATATCAGAGCTCTGAACCGCTGCGCGCATACCTTTGGCTAATGCCAATACATGACATCTATACATCAAGCCTGCTTTCTTAGTGCCTTCTAAATAAGGGAAAATTCGCTTTACATTCTTCGAATCTTCTACGCTGGGTGAAACTTGTTTTCTTGAAAAATAATTCACAACATACGCTATGTTGCTTTCACTTCTCTCGTTTTCATCTGTCGCATTACCAATGGTGTGTTTTGTGTTTTGCTCTCGTTCATCCGTTAAAAAAGGAAAGGAGAACACACAATGATTAAAAAAGAACAACTGAATTTATTAATAGTAATTATAAGTAGAGTACATGTTTTCTTGATGGCCAATGAGCAAGTGATGGCTTCCTACTTATGCTAAGCTTGAGAGGTAAATATTGCTCTCTCGCCCGTGTGTGCACAGCTCAATTACCTTGTGTCGCTGTATACGCATGTACATTTACTTATTCCAATACCGGAACCTCTCAAGTACTTTGTTCGAATACTCCTCTTGAATCAGTCTCATGACTGTATTGTCTCAACCTCTAGTGATCTTTATACCTAAGTATTTCGATAGCTACCAAGTCTTTTATCTTGAATGTGTTGCACAATGTTTCTTTTTTTTTTGTAGTCTCAAATTGCAGTCACTTGCCAGAATTATATTGCAACATTTAATACAAGCATCGCAACTTTACTTTCTTTTCTCCATGTGAAGAGACATGGCTCATGTAAATCCTATTCCAGATCTATTTTTTTGACTTCAGCAGTGAATCACTGATTCAAAATCTTGGGGCTTATCTTGAGTCCGTAAATAGTTCTTTGTAACTTGCAGACTTTAGCTCGATTGTTTTCTTCTATCTCTAGTCCGTCAGGAATCTTCATGTTTATCTCATCTCCTAGATTTCCATTGAGGAATGCAGTTTTTACATTTTGTGTATACAAATTTTTATTTGTTTTATCGATTATCGTCTACACTTTACTATCATTCATTTATTTCAGTTCTTCCTGTATGGGTTGTATCAATTTATCTCGTTTTTCAGATTGAACAGCTTTTCTGTATCTCGCTTGATCTTGATTGATTTTAGCAAGATTCGCATGTACCTATATAAAATCGATTTTCAATTCGGGTATTTTGGCCCTATATACATCATTTGGATCCATCAACTTTTTTTTCTTGCCTCTAAGCTCTGGTATGATTCGTAATGCTGGTGCTTCTTTTCGATTAGTAGTCACTATTTTCCTTCCTGGTGGTTGGGCCATTTGTACTCAAGGGCTCTATATATTCTTCGATATTTTGACTGTATACTTCCCTTTCATCGTTTGCTTCAAATGTTATTGATTCTTCACAGAGGCTTCAGGTAGCCTATTCTAGATTCTTACCTCAGAAGGGGTCTATCGGCCACCAAGTTCGCTGCGAGCTTCAGCAGTCCAAAGCTGAAAATGAGAGAGAGAGGGTCGTGTATAACTACGTGAGAATGTATTTTGCACACGAATAATCTTTTTTTTATTAACTCAACTATTTCCACTGCCATCCATACAATCTTACTTCAATTGCGCTTCGTTTCGGTACTTCGCATCACTTTTCATCGCTTCGATCGTATTGCGCATTGGAAAATCATCGATAATACGCGAGTCTAAGGGGAAAATGCTAGCTTGACATAAGTCCCAAATCAGACGCGTGACTTGGTCACACATGTTCAATATAATAAGCGTTATCTCGCTTTCTCTCGCACGAGCGTCCAAGGCGGAAATAACTGACTCGCAAGATGGCTGCACGCAGGACCGAAATACGCAACACGTAGACTCTAACGACGTATGCCTGATTATGTCCAAGAAATACTTTCTATTTCTTACTCATCCATTCACGCACTCTACAATTCACACTACGTGAAACCGCAAATTACACACTCAACATACACATTCGCTCGACCGACCAAGTCCACAATACGTTTCACCATCTTACTTTCTGTGTCACCAATGTCTTCGTCTTCGTTTCCTTAATGTTGTCTTCCACTGTTACCTATGGAAATAAAAGGGTATTCCGAGTAGGCCGTGGAGGTTGCTCTTCCGAGATGATGATCCTAGCCTCAGTCCTCAGAAGCGGGTGATATCTTAATACAAATATCGCCTCTGTTACGTGTTCGGGTTGAGATCGAGAGAGAAAGTAGAAAGTAAAGTTGACTGGTTGCTGGGATCGAGGGAATAAGGTGCAAAAATAATTATATAACGCGAGTTATGCTGATACGAGAATATGTACACTTTATTGCTTGTATTTCGCGGTTTTAAGTTGGAGCTTACAAGAGATGCTCACTCGTCAAAGCTCTGACACTAACACAATTGAATTCAGAGTTGCTGCTTCTTGAACGGCGAGGTGCAGTGAGTCGGACGCTAGCGGCGCGATTGCAGAAACTTGTGTTCGTGAGCCCACACTACTCCCCCTTTTGAAAAACGAAAATTGATTATTTTCTAGGAGTTTCAAATCGAGTTTACTCTAGGATGAGTGTAACAGAAATGACTTAGATTCGTCAAGAATAATTTGAAACTCAATATGAATCAACTTTCGTCCCAGGCATCTTTAATTAGTTTCGTTACGTATCGTACAGTAAATCTTTAGGCGTGAAGCGGTGCATAGAATAATATATAGGCGCGAGGGCCTAGTATTTTTCTTTTAAAATAATTCTCACATATGTAGTAACAATAGGCGCTGAGGCCGTAAAAAAATATTTTGTGTATGTTATTGAAAATCTGAATGATTCTAGGCGTAAGAGCCGTATAACGCATTTATATTTGGGAAATACTTATGAGTAATAGGCACAGTGGCCGTACATGGTTTATATTTGATTAATTTTACATAAATAAGCGGCGTGAAGCATTTATTTATACTTATATACTAAACTTTGTTGCAACGGCAACTATTTTTTTGCTTAGTTTATTTGTGAAATCATAAATAACTGAAATGGAACCACTTTGGGCCGAATGTAACAAAAATATTTATAACTTATAAATGAGCATGTCTCTTCCGTCTTCGGTGACTACTATTTTATTTTTATTTGGAACTGGTATAACTGAACAGAAAATTTTTTAATGTGTATATTAACAAGATCAATTTTTACACTGGCAAGTGCCGTTAGGATAAGTATATCTAAATTTCGTGACGGAACACGGCTCGTGAAACGTTAAGGTTGCGTAGGTTTTGTAGAGGCAACCTTCCGAGAACTCGTACAAAAACGTTGAACTTCACTGCCTCCGCGAGCGATTCGAAACCTAACAGCTTGCAAGAATGAATTTTAATATAACAGATCTCCGCATCTTTGACAGAAGAGCCTCACACAAAGTGATTTTTGACAATATCGAGTCTGTCGACTCTGAGCTGTGAAAGAATCTTCTCGCACGAGCGGTGAAGTCATCAAGAAGCCATTGCTTTACTTTGAAATTAGCATGAATAGAATTTAATGTTCTATTATTAATTTCGACAGCTCGCAGGTCTGGGTGGGATCTCTGTGGAGTTTTTCCACCATACCATTGCTTCAGGGGAGATACGGGGTAGGTCTCTTCTTGTCGATGCAAAGAGCCCGGCAAACATCCTGAAAAAGTCATTCCTCAAATTGGCCCCCTTGGTCTGTAGTGATTATTGACTGCGTGCCAAATAGGACAGCCTAGATTGACATGAACTCCCTGGTGACCGTCTCTATATTAATATCTCTCAGAGGGACAGCCTCGGGCCAACGCGAGAATCTGTCAATTATAGTCAGTATGTATTGATAGCCACGTACCTCTGGAAGAGGGCCAACTTGTCTATGTGCACGTGCTGAAATCTAGAATCAGGGGCTTCAAAGTGCATAGGCACTAGCTTATTGTGGCTCGTTATCTTATTCTTTTGTTAAGGCATGCACGCTCTGCAGAACTGGGCAATGTCACTCGACATCTCCGGCCACAGATAAAATTTTCTGACAAACTTTTCAGTGATTTCGCTCAGGTGAGCAAGACAGTGAAAAATCTAAAAAACTCTGGTGCGAAGGCCGGTATGTAAGGTCTTATTCGCTCGTCCTTTATATCTGACCAGATCTGCGTATTTGACGGCTTCTACACGATGCGCCAAAGATTCAAAGATCCTTTTTCGGGCTTAGTTATAATTTCATTATGCTCCTTATCTTTACCTTGCTCTCTTGCTAACTCTTCGAGTGAAATGCTCACAGGCATATTTACTACGTCAACATGGCGAATCTCCGAGCGACGGAGAAATCTCAGATTCAGGACAATCGATACGAGAGAGAGCATCAGCAACTAAATTTTGAAAGATATTCAACTTGCCGTTTACGTCTAGGGGGTGCAGTTTCCTATGATTGAGATGAAATGGATAACAGAGGCTTACGGCCCCTCTTAATAACAAAATGCTCTGTTTCAAGATAATAAGAGAAATGCTTTACGGCCTCGACGATAGCCGTGAGCTCGCAATCAGAAGTTGCATAATTCTGTTGGGCCTTATTGTCGGCGATACATAGGTGGCCGTATTTGCCGGAGCCTGTGCGAGCCGTATGTGCGAGTGTGTGAGTGGGTAGTGTGGACAAGGTGACAGCGCGACGCCATATTCGCATGAGTCTCTCTTCACCTCCGCGCAAGCACACGCGTGTCTCTGCCTCACTCGATTGCGAACCTTGCTGCAGCGCGGAGCTCCCATTTTCCGAGAGTTGATATTTTGTCATTTGGTTTTTGTTTGTTTGTGAATTGCAGAGTGCAGAGTGAGGCACAGTTTGTGCGAAATAAAAGTTTAACTGTTCAAAGAGCATTCCATTTATCGTCGCAAAGCTGCTCGAGCACCACACCTATCGCAATAACGGATTCGTCAGTGCATACGCAAAGGGGGGCTTACCCAAGGAAACGCGAGATAAGTAGCCTCAGCAGAGGCAGATTTCAACTCATTGAAAGATCGGAGAGCTTCATCGCTCCAAGTGAACGGTATCTTATCTTTCTTTTTTTGAGAAGTGATAAGCTCGGTGAGCTCCATCTGCAGCTTAGCGAGTTAAATTATCTATTGATAATATAATATTTCCAAGGTAGGAATTATAGGATAACTTCATTTATAAAGTTAATATATAAGTACTTTCATTAAACGTCTTTACTTGACGAGATCCCAGATAGAACTGATTGTCTGTCAGAGACAACTTACATACGATGTACAAGTTGGCGACGATTAATACATTTCACATTTCTTTACCATTGTTAATAATGTTCATAACATGTATACTAAGAATTCCCAATATAACTTACAATAGCCATAAATCAATATAACGTACAATAGTAATATCGATTATAAGTGATAAAAGAATAATATAATTATAAATGATATAAGATTAATATTAGGGCTAAGCAATAGTTAGCGTAATGGTCAAAACAATTTTATTTCTCAAATTATGTACTTTTGAAGAGTACATTGAAAAGGGAAAATCCTGAAAGTTTCAGCCATCTAGGTCCAACCCTATTAAATTTTCAGGGCCTCAAAGTTGAATTTTCTTATTCTGCTGACTCATATTAAGCTCAATAATGAATTCTGTTTGTCTGCCGATAACTAAAATTTATCAGAAGTTGTATTTTGATGTATCGATGAACATATTACAGTATGGGCCTAATCGAAGGAGACGAACACATTTATTTTTGTACCCCTATATGATTATTGTCTGAAAATATCATTTCTATAGGTCTAGAAGTAGTAAATATGATTTTTGTAAGTACAAATTTGAATTCTACATCAAATTTTACATTAAAAACCATGATTCAACAATTTTTTCATATCAACCCCAGAAAATCAGAATTGCAAGCAGAATTTCAGCAGAATAAGAAAATTCAACTTTGAGGCCCTGAAAATCCAATAGGGTTAGACCTAGAGGGCTGAAACTTTCAGGATTTACATTTTTCAATGTACTCTTCAAAAGTACATAATTTAAGAAAAAAAATTTTTTTGACCATCACGCTAACTATGGCTTAGCCCATTAATATGATATATACAGGGTGTCCCAAAAGTATGGAAACCTCTGAAAAGCGGCCAAAATAAGCGGGGAAAAAAATCGATAACCCTGAATCCGACGTATTTTTTCACGGGGAATCCAATGGTGACCTCAGATTTGACCTTGAACATAACCTCAAAGCTGCAGTAACTCAAAAACCGATTTTTCAAGTGCAACCCCCATTTTTTATTGCTGTATAACTAGCGCTTCCTGGCATGCAATGATAGTAGAAATTTACCATGCCAAGAAAACGCCGCAGTTGATCAACAGTTTCGATCTTCGCGTGATATCACAAAATAAAACCGAAGAGGGTATACTTGCCAAAAATTGAGTTAAATTGAAAGTCAATTTTCTCTATGAAAATGAACTTTTTTTGGAAACTGATACCACAATTGGAAAGGATACTCGAAAATCTATCGGTATGCATAGAAAATTTGCAATACAAATAAAAAATGTTCCGTGCAAGTGCACTGTCTGGTCGAGCGTGAAATACGTCCTATACATTTGGAGAGATTGAGCTGCCATTCAGATTTTTTAAATCGCTCAAAAACCTCCTTTACATGACGTCGATACATCTCTGCGTCAGGCGATGCCATAAGTATGTCATCGACGTACACGAACGTGAATCCGAGATCACCCAGGGTTACGTCGGCGTAACGCTGAAATGTCTGGGCTGCGTTTCGCATGTCAAACGACATAACCTTCAATTGATATGAACTGAAAGGAGTAATCAAGGCAGTTTTAGGACGATCCTCCGTTTTTACTGGAATCTGCATGAATGCACGCTCAAGACGGAGCTTAGTAAAAACTGTAGCGTTATGAAGAATAGACACGAAATCTTGGAGGCGCTTGACCAGGTATTCGTCGGGCACAGTAATATATTAATATTCGGTAACCACCGCAGACCCTCCAAGATCCGTCTTTCTTCACCACGAGATGAATTGGCGACGTCCACTGCCCTTCACCGGGTTCGACTAAGTTTTGCTTAAGAAGATCTTGAAATTACGCCTGTGTGGCGGCGAGCTTTTCAGGTGAAAACTTTCACGAGCGTTCAGCGACAGCTTATTGTAACTATCTCGTGACAGTAACAATGCTCTTGCCACAGGTGAAAATTCACTTACTTTCGTTTCCGCGTTAAGCTTCTGATAGTCTATGCAGAATCTATACTGGCCGTTAGCTTTCTTTACCATTACTAGCGGGATTGACAAACTGCTCGTTGATGGCGTCACAATCCCTTGTTTGAGCATATTCTCAAGTTGCTCATCCATTATTTCTTTCATCCTCTGGGATACAGGGTAACATCGCTGTTTGATAGGCTTCTGACATGTAACTTCTATCTCGTGTTCTGCCCAATGTGTACAGCCTAGGGGCTCGTCTCGGCCCAAATCCGGCAGAGTGCGAGCCATTATTTCTTCGAGTTCGGCTCTTTCTTTGGCCGTTGAATCCTGCAGGCCTATAGCCGATATACTTGGTCGTTTGGTGGCTCGATTATCGAACTCAAATTGGTACACTTTGATATTTTCGAAGTACAATTCGTGTGTTCGTTGGTCCACTATAGCGTAAAACATCATGAACCAATTTGCTCCAAGTACACAGTCGTAGTCGAACGAATCGGCAATGTAGACCACGACTTCTTTTGTTTTTGTTGCGACTGGTAAGTTAATTTTGGCTTAAGCTGTTATTGCTAAACTCCGGCCGTTTGGCCCTGTAACATTAGCGCCCATGAACGGTATAACTTCAATGCGTTCCAATTTGTCGGCCGATCGGGCCTAGGCACGTACGCGATGCGCCGCTGTCTATGAGAGCTCATGCTTGAAACTCTCCGATCTCGGTTACTGTCCACCATCGTGGATATTCTGGTAGTGGTAATGTATGGTCTATCTTTTCGACCGAAGCAGTGTAGCATTCACTTTGATTGTCCTCTTGACTTACCATGTTATCGTATTGATTTGATTTATAGTCAGAGGTCTCTGTGACTGCCATAGGAGCGATTGCGACCTCGTCTAATTGCTCCTCGGCTCATTTCCCGAGCACGCTGGTCAAGTGGCCCATATGTATCTTAGCCAGGCGCTACCATGACAAATATGCTCTTTTCGATTTCTCGTCGCTGCCTCGTTCTTTCGTAATTTTTTTCTCTTTTTGACGAGCTTTTTCGGTACGGCTTCTTTCTCTTCAGCGACTGCTCATCTTTTTCTTGTATCGGCTCCTTTGTTTTGGCTTCTTCAATTGCTTATAGCCGTTTAGAAATATTTCCTAGTATTTCCAGAAATGGAGCTGTGTCAATCGACGTACTGGGTTTTAGGGACCATTGCCGCAATCGCGGTGCTACTTTGCGGAACTTAATTTTTTTTTTCTTTGTTTTGCACGCAAATTTGCTTCAGAATCCTTCTTCCGGTGGCAGTGGCTCTTTGAATGTCTGCTCATCTTTTAGTATCCTTTCCTGGGTTCTCGCCAGGTCGACCAGTTTTACGACGCTTATCACCTGATCTCGTGGTATCAGTTTTCTGAGCTGCGGCCGCATGTTCTGGTATAGCTATTCTAGCTTTTGCTGTGGCGACCATTGGCCTTTGAGCTAATTTATGTGAGCTTACGCGCAGATAATGTATTCCGCCACCGGCTCTTGGCTTCCTTATGTTTTTGTGACTACCTCAGCCTAAAGTCGTTCTTGGAAGTATTGCGTTATGCCAAAATTTCTTCTGTACAGAATTGGGCCCAGGTTTGGCATTCGTCTTTGTTATTTCTATACCATCGTAGGGCCATTCCTGATAATAGTTCTGGCATTGAGCCAAGCCCGTCCATTTCGGATAGTCTCGCCGTGTGCATTCTTTTACTCGCTTTAGAAATTCTTCAACAATTGTTCCCGTCGATCCGTTGAATTTAAAATTCCACGGTCTTATCGGTTTTCCTAGATCCGTTGACGTGAAAATGCTTGGTCTGTCCGTGAATACCGAATTGGGCGCGGGCCCGCTTGCGGGGTTGTTTTGCCTCGTGGGGTCGCATTGTGCGTCCGCTGAATGACGCGCTCTCTTCTCCTGGGTTTATTCTGTTTTTATTTCCGTCTGTACTTGGCTCGTGCGTTGTCGATTCTAGGGTCAGCTGAAAGTAGCGTATATCAAACGTATCGTTGACCTGTAGCTTGCGTGGATCAACCCACGATGTATTCTTTTCGGTTTGGTTGTTCGTATTTTCGGACGAGGACCTGGCGATCTTAGTGCTTGTGATAATTTCGGCGGTGTGTTTTTCCATTTCTCTTTCCATTTCTTTACATCTAGCGGCCACCAATCTGATTCTATCCATATCTTTGGCTGTCGCCGATAATACGCTGTCGACATAGACCGTCACCTCTTTCGGCATTAAATATATTTCGCCTTCTGGGCTTGTCCACTGTACTAGCTCTTTGCCTTCTCCTTCGCTCTTATTTTGTTCCGCTTCTTTCGATTTTGCCATATTTGCTTTTGTTTCTTCTGCTTTTGCTATTTTGTGCACGAAAGTGTCTCTTCGCAGTAATCTCTGTTCTTTAAGCTTTGCTTTCTCTCGCTCAAATAGATTTTCTTCCATGATGAAGTCTTCTTCGTTGTATTCCCCTGCTATATGTTTTAAAAATTTACAGTAGTCGTCGATCGCATTACCCGTGCTACGAAGCTCCAATTTTTCAAAAGCTGCAAGTAATTCATCTTCCGGGATGTTTCTCAGGTAGTCGGTAAGATTGTAGGTCACATTGCCTAAAGTTATATTCGCGAGTGATTGATTCATTTAGTTGGTGCTTTGTAGGCGATGTTCCGCGCTCGGACTTTACAGAGATTACAATGCTTAATATACCGGCCAATTATTTCCACGTGTCAGAACGGCTTTTACGCGCTATGACCGGTGTTTACGGTCTCTCGGTGTCGGTCCAAGAGCTTTGCTTGTTTGGCTTTCAAATGCCTTATCTTTTACATAGGCTTCGGCCTTTTAAAGTCTTTGCGGGTCTATGCGCGATGTACGGCTTGGATGTGTTCTGCTGTACTGCGCGGCGCGACGGCTCGCTTATCAGTTTACAACTCCGTGCGGATATTCGTCCCAATACAATAACTGTTCGTGCGACTAGGAGTTTTCCGTTTACTTGTATATACACCCGACGTTCGCACGACCTTTCTTTGAACGAATATCACTGCGGTAGCGTAGCTAATATACCAATGTCGTTTATAATATTGTTCGCTTCGAGTCGAATTTCGAAGTCAAATTTTTGCGAATTTATTCCGATTTGCGATCGAATCTTTCTTTTCACGCATTTTTAATGTTTTACTTCGTGGGGGTTCGAAAAATTGCCACGTAAGCGAATTACAACACATGCATTCACACTCACACACAGGCACGCTGTAAGTTTATTATATAATTACTCGTAGAAACTGGCTAAATTAACCCTTTAATGCCTGAAATGACCATTTTTGGACAACATTTATAGCGATGAATTACAACTACTAAAAATTGTTTGAAAAACTTTTTAGATATCATTTCTTACGTAAAATTTAATGTAATTTTCGAATCTGGAGTCAGAATTTTCAAAAATTTATTTAATAAAAAGTTATAACCAGTTTTGTAAAAAAAAAACGAAATTTCGAGAAAAAAATCTCGTTTAACTCAAATTTTAACACGGAAAGAAGGTTCGCTCGTGCGTCTCACGCATATGGATTTGGTCAATGGCATGTATTCTTTATTGTAAAATAGTTTTAATTATGAAATTCAATATGGCATTTATAAATTTGACTCCCGAAGACCTGTATGTCATTTCGACAATTTTTAACTTGATAACTATAAACTTATCGAGAAAAAGTTGGCGAATAAAAAGTGTTTAGAATTGATAAAAAACACGCCTGATTTTTTTCACAATTTTTTGATCGATTTTTGGATTTTTGAAAAAATGGTGTTATCCAGAAATCCCAAAATCGTTCTGCAAAAGAGGGTCAAATATCAGACCACGGCTCGCAAGTACAAAGTTGCTCAGTTTCTCCTTTTCTCTTAAAAACTGAATGTTTTTTCGCTGATGCAAAAAGTATGACGCCAAGCGGGAAAAGACGCGTCGAGAAATAATTCTACAATTCTCTTGCGATACAAGAAAAAAAATTAAAGATTGTCAAAACGTTTGATTGAATCCCGAAACTGTAATTTGATTTTTGATACTTAAACAATGACGTAATGTCAAGTGCGCAGCTTACTGTTCTGTAATTTGGCTGCTTTATAGGAATTGTGTAGATAAAATCTGTGGTTACACTGACACACACAAAAATGGAATGAAGTTTGCCCGGCGTTGTGCGCGATGCAGTGGCAGTTGCATGCAACTTTTTTTGCTTTCAGTGTGTGGTATTACTGGTCACATCGAGGGTACTACCATCTGATCTCTGAAGGAGGAGGCGCGAAGTGTAATGCAAAGCATCAACCCATTTGAAGGTTAGTTCTCTCCTCAAAATTTTCTCAAACAATCACCACCTGGCAGACCTGCGCAGTGTATCATGGAAGTTCAGGGTGAACGAAGAGCCAGGTTTTAGGACGGAAAAGGAGTCACGGCAATCTCTCTGCTTTACAGTGCACTGCCCTGATGCACTTTTCAAATACCGTATTATTTTTATCGACACTGCACATTTTTTTTAAGGCTCACAAGACCATGTATCAGTCTCATCTAAGCAGAGGAAAGTCGAGTGCAAAAAGTACAGAGACCGACTGCGAAACACTGTACTGGCTTATAAAGTTTGAGCAGATGATGACAGCTCGTTTTGACCGTATCCAGGACCGTTCGAACACTTTTTCTCAGATTTTACGCGAGCAGCAGGAAGCAATTGACCGAAATGTAAAGGACATTGCAAAACTTGACGATTGTCTCTCGAGTGAATTGAGTCAGTGTTAGAGAGGCTTTTCGCAGGCACAATCAGTGCAGGTTACTCTGCCTCCCTATGCTCTCCTCCTTATCGACTGTTGCCGCAGGCAAGAGAGCCGGAAGACATAGGGGCGCTAGTCGTTTTTATGTAGTAATCTCCCCACGAGACGGCCTATACTCGATTCATTCCTGTATACACAGAGTTACAGTGCGCATCTCGCATAGTTATAGTGTTGAACTAAAATTAAGTTTATCCTTATATCTCCATTGTGTCTCTGTTTCATTTATCAATCCTCCCAACATATTATACTCTCACTTTAATTCTTATTTTAAGTTAACTCTAACAGTCAGCTCCAACTCCTGAGGCAGCTCATTGCAGCGACGACTACGAAGTTCGTTTGTCAGGCCTTCAACCACAACTGAATTCGTATGATATCAGCACTGTTGAGAACGTACTATCAGCCTTGGAAGAGGAACGACTACTGCCGCATGTAATTCGTGTGCGTGAGTGGAATCCTAGACGAAGAGTGCCGTCCACCCATCAAACACTAGTGAGGTCTAACATTAATACTGCTCCAACATCAACGCCGGCTACAATAGCCTGTGCGCTGCACTAGGATTTAATACTTAAAATCGCTTTTTAAAACAAGAAGCTGCTGACAAAACGCAAACTCCATCTACATTACCCCTCAAAGAGAAGATAGAAAATATAAAACTCACTGCAACTCAATTCTCTGAGTCTGTAGCTGTCATGCCTAGCACCAGTTCCTGTCACTCTCACCTGACTGACCAAAGCGAAATGTTATTGTCTGGCTTGCCATACAACCTAAAACTATCCGATGACCAAGTTCTTAAAAAGACCTTCTCCACTATGGGCCTGAATCATGATGAGCGATTTGTAACAAGGACTCGTAAATGGAAACCAAGGGACTCTTGCTCTGTCAAAAACCCCACTCCTGCCATCGTCTTTCAGTGTTCTTATCCGATTGTGCGCGATGGACTCATCGCTCAATCTCTTAAGCTTTCAAGAGTCAATAATAAGACTCTGTTTAATACTGGTGGTGAATCTAAGCTCTTATGAAGTCCTCTATGGCCGAAAAATAAGTATAATCTGCTGCGCGAACCAAAATCACTAGCTCATCATCTCTATTATGCTAGCCCAATCGTGTGAAACTTAACTGTCCTCATGCGCAAGTCACCTCGGTCAGAATTCATATCAATTCACTCTAAAATTGAGTAACGGTAGTTAACTAGAAGTAACACGTGTTTACGTTCGCTTCTGTTCTCATTGCGATTAATGTTGAATGTTTATATCTTAAATTTTTCTGCTTGCATAGTGTAGTTATTAGTGTCATTAGCTATCTATGGCCGCGATGGCATGTGTCTGTGAACTCTTGTGCACGTGTAATCAATAAAACACCAACTAAATTTCATACTATATTGCCGCTACTGCGAACTCTGAGCGTTCACTGTGTGTTCGCTGTTTGTTTATTTACAATTGACTATAGTTGGTTTTGATTTGACTGTTGATTTTGTGAGTAACGTCTCGATATAGGCCATGGCGGATAAACCACTTGGTATGAATCGTGATAACAAGCGACGCAGAAGGGAGCTCTCCGAAGAACTTGAGCCTTTGGGGCTGCATCTACCGCCGAGCGATGATGTCCAATCCATGCTTGTGGATGTCGAAAAGCACAGGACTGAACTGTTGCACATTGTATCCAATGAGAAGGACACAGCTATCAAAAAAAAGCTTCGCGAGACACTCAACGCCTATGCCAATATTGTAATATCGCTCTCCAACGCATACCTCTGTCGTCTGACGGTTGATGATGTTGCCAGGGCCTCTCAGAAAGCTATCGAGGATGCTAGTCGAATTATCCTACTGTGCTCTTACTACTGCGACCTCCGGGCTTAATGATAAGCCATCAACTTATGCTAGCGTTACTTTGCGCGGCTGCGAGGTGCGTACATCGCGTGGCCTGACTGAGCGAGTGTCTTTGTCCTCGGGGAAATCGTTCAACATTAAGAGATGCGACAAGATATTTATTGGCCCGTCTCAAGAGTCTGCGACCAGGTACCCGAACTCTAGTGCTACTAAGGATGCTCTCTTCAAGTGCGTCGATCCGGTGGCGGTTGGGATCGGCGTTGGTCGACTGCGTTTTGGGCCGAATAATACAGTCGTCATAGAGGGTGACTCGCTCTACTCCGACAGGCTCAAGGACTGCAAGTCTCTGCGAGATGCAGGACTTGAAGTGCGACAGGACGCCAAGATGTGGCCACGTGTGGCAGTGCATGACATTCCTGTGGATTTCCCTGGCGACAAGATCTGCAGCACGATTATCTCGCAGAATTTGCCTGATGCGTCTCCGAATGATTTAAAGGTCGTGTACCCGTATCCTGCTGGAACGAAAAAGCACCGTTCTTGTATTGTGCAACTCAGGCCTGAATTAAGAGCGAGGATAATTGAAAGATAGCGGGTCTGCATTAGATGGTCGTCGTGCCGCATAAGTGACCATATCAGGATCATGCATGCATGTGTTACAAATGCTGCGGTTTCGGTCATATGAAGGACAAGTGCGAAAATGAGGAGGTCTGCGGGAGGTGTACATCTAAGCACCCAACCAATGAGTGTCCAGGAGGAAACGCTGCGCTGCATCAACTGCTTAAATGCCAAATCGGCTAATATCATCATGTGGTCACAGACTGCGACAAGTGTCCAATACTTTTTTCGACTATGGGCAGGAAAAAAGGAAAAAATTTCCCTCATCGACTATGGTGACTGTTAGTGAGGCTCAGCCACGTGCTTCTTTTAGCATAGGCCACGTTAATGCGGAATCGCTACACGCGCACATTATGAACGTCGCCGATTTTTATTAAGACTCGCAATTTGCATGTACTTGCTATTAGTGAGTTGTGGCTGAAGGACCACATACATAGCCGCCTTGTTGCTGTTAATGGATACACCCTTTATTGAAACGACCGAGTTGGAAAGAGGTGCGGCGGTGTTGCATTGTATGTGCGTGGCGGCATAGAATCCAGGATTGTCGACTGTTCGCCTGGACACTATGCCGGACGACCCGAGTACATGATTCTTAAATTGAGTCTTGAATCTGTCGACATGTTGTGTATCGTCGTCTACTCCCCACCTCATGTCGGAAATTGGGCGTACGTTGAGGAGGCTATTCTAAATTGCAGGACAGCCGCTGAGTATACCATCTTGCTCGGTGACCTCAATATCGACTGGCAGGACCTGAGCAATTCACGTGAGTTACGGGAGTCCTTACAGGTATGTGGTTTGACGAGGCTGGACTTCTCGCCCACCAATCACAGGGGCGTTGCACACACGAGCATTGACTACATATGTGTAAGCGACGTCGATGAGGTGGTGATGAGGTGGTGGTGAGCTTTGGCCAAACAGTTGTCGCGGGTATCTCGACTCACGACTTCCTGACTGCGATGCTGGCGCTGCGCGTTGGCATGTGCGAGCAGAGTGTCGCCAGGAGGTGATGCTACTGGGGCTTCGATCAGGCACTGTTTCTCCGGGATCTGGCAAGGTGTGATTGGCCCTCAGTCTGCCGCTGCGAATCGGTGGACAAGAAGGTTGACCTATTCGCCAGGACTATTACGGCGCTGTACGACCGACATGCACCTTACAAGGATGTTGTGCGGAGGACTCGAACCAAACCCTGGTACTCTCCTGAATTGAGGCAGCTCAGGGTGGCTCGAAACAAGGCCTGGAGAACATTCGCAAGAAGAAGAACTGACGACGACCGAGCGAGATACAGGATACTTCGCAACCGCTTCCGGACCACAGCTCGTGATGCCGCTTGTCGGCATTATCGTGAGCGTTTTTGTGAATGCACTGACTCAGCCTCGAAGTGGAGGATGCTGGGCCAGCTTGGATTTGGCTCGAGGGTAAATCTGCTGAGCTCCCTGTTGGCGTTGATGAGCTGAATCGGCACTTTGTCGGGACTTTTCAGTCAAGAGCCGCGGACCCCGAGACGCCTGTTAGCGGTGTACACCCGGACGAGCGATTCCACTTCCACCATGTGCAGCTCACTGAGGTGGTTGTAGTCATTGCACGGACTCGAACTGAGGCTTGAGGCACTGATGATATGCCCGTGAGCTTCCTGCGTGAGTGTCTCTGTGTCACACTGCCAATGATAGCGAATATTTTTGACTGTTCTCTGCAGACCGGCGTGTTTCCTTCGGCGTGGAAAACCACAATTGTGCGTCCTGTACCGAAGAAATCATCGCCACGTTGTGGGGGAAACTTTCGGCCTATAAGCTTGTTGTGTGCCATGTCGAAGATCCTGGAGAGGCTTGCTCATGCCCAGTTCGTCGACTACATTGAGTCGAGACAAATTATCAACAGGTACCAGTCAGGCTTTTACGGGGGCCACAGCACGCAGACTGCCCTCCTGCGCATAGTGGACGATGTTAGGGAGGCTGTCCCAGGAGGTCACCCTCCTGGCTGTGGTTGACCTCTAGCGAGCCTTTGATGTTGTCAACCATAGCATCCTTCTAAACAAGCTCAAGCACCTGGGTTGGTCTGATTTGGCGTGCCGGTGAGTCCAATCATATCTGACTGGACGTACACAGCTGGTGCTTGGACCTCGTGGTAAGAGGTCTGCGACCCTGCCACGGACGGCGGGTGTCCCGCAGGGCAGCGTTTTGGGGCCACTGCTCTACGCGCTGTTTGCCAACGACGCCCCTCAAGTCCCGAAGAATTGCAGACACCATATCTATGCGGACGACACTACGATCTACATCCATGGAACATTTGCTGATATGAGGAGGCTTACAGTTCTGCTGTCGGATGACCTGGATCGACTTGCTGGATGGCGAGCTCACCTGAAGAGACCATGTTTCCGTGGTCACTGCCCGGGTCTTTGCGACTCTGTCGGGCTTGCGCAGTGTGGCGATTTTCTTGCGCCAGACGTTCGGGCTATGGTCACAGCGCTGGTGTTCCCGCATGTGGACTATTGTGCTGCGTTGTTCCTGGCATCGGCGGAGCAGGCCCTTAGGATCAGGCGATGCACGAATGCTGCTGTGCGTTTCTTCACTGGGCTCAGGATGTGGCAGCATATTACTCCACAATACGTGAAATTTAACATCCAGCTGTACGAGAGGAGAATCCAGTGTGCTTGCCTTGGCCTGCTTGCGTCTGTGCTGCGCAATGGAAAGCCCGACTACTGGTCGACGGAGTTTGAGTTTCGGGAAGCTCCTGCAGGCCGCAGCTCTAGGAGGGATGAGTTGGAGCTTGTCATTATCAGGGTCAATACGAACTGTGCTTGCTATTCGTTTACGATTGGAGCGGCGCGCTTGTGGAACGGGCTGCCTTGCAGTCTCAGACGGAGCTTCAGAAGACTGAACTTCAAGAAGCTCCTACGGCAGCATATGCTGGATGCTTGACTTGTTTTCATCTCTGTCTTTGTTTATGTTTATTTTTATTTTGTTTTCTTTTTTTTTAACAATTCAACGACTGCTCATGCCTTGTGCTACTGGCTGCGGCCACGTAGCGTCTTATCTGTTGTATGTTGTATTTAAGTAGTTGTAAGAGCCATGAAGGATTTCTGTCCTTGGCTAACTTCATACAAAAATAAATTCTAAATTCTAAATTCTAAAATTGATCTAGATTCAGTATCATCGAATCTATAACGTACCTCTTCTTTTCTTATGTAACTTCATCTACGTACCCTTCCGACTCTTTCATGCTTTTTCTCTTTTCACCCTTCATATTCACCAATACTGTATTTAATACTTATAATTTGTTTTTCACTCAGCTTTTGATTTTTTTTTTTTTCATTAAATTATGTATGTTTATACATGGTTCAGTTTGTCACCGCTAGGCGGTGGCGACTCCGATCGTCGCTCGCGAGCTAAGAAAAAGCGAGTTAGCGGCATAAGTAAGCCAAGCCACCGGCGTTGTATATAGACCTAGCGAAAGCTGGTAGCAGTTTGCACTGCGCGCTCAAGTTTTGCGGTTGAGGAGGTCTTGTCTTCTAGCGCGCTGCGAAGCTCGAGAAGTTTTCGGCTGAGAAGATTCGTCTTCTAGTGCGCTGACGCATTCACACTGTGCTCCAACTGGCGTTGCGTGTTACGTGTGGTGCTTGCCTGTCTGCTTCGGGCTCGCGCATCAGCCGCTCAAACTCTTGCAGCTCAACGTCGTCTGCTCGATCTACGTCGCTGAAGCGATCGCTATCATCGCCAGACAACTCAGCCGTCGGCACTGCAAAAAAAGTGAAGCCGCCTGTGACCAAGTCTATATACAGGAGCATGTCGGCAGATGATGAAGTGAAACTGCCGAACAATCGCAAGGATAAGTCAAAGGTCATGCCGCCCGTCAAGAGGCCCGCTGAGAGCCCTCCGGCATGGCTCGCTGAATTTGATCAGTGTATGAATGCGCGCTTCGACCACATCGACGAGCGCCTAGATATATTTGTCCAGAAGCAATTGCCAATAACACTGTGCATATCACTGAACTCAACGAGCGCCTGTCCAGTGAGGGAGATTCGGCGTCAGCATACTGAAAGCGGATTCGCTCGCGAGGATTCGCGAAGAGGTCGCACGACTTACCACTACTGCGGTGACGAGGGCTGTCGACCACGTGGCGGGGCTGGCTTCTATCAGCTGCTTTGAGGACTGCGAGGTCCAATTGTCGGGCATTCCTCCCCAGCTGCACCCGTGTGCTCGCCGCCCCGGAGGAGAAGTAGCTTTTGCCGATTGAGAGCTACAAGCTCCTGAAGAAGTGCTGGACTGTCCGCAAGCAACACCAACTGCCAAATTGCATCATACGCAACATGCGCATATACATGCGGCGCGCTGGCAGCAAGAAACTCACCGCTATAGGGTGCGAGGCTGCTCTGAACGCCTTTGCCGCTGACTTGCAACAGAGTTCGCCCTCGTCCGAGTCTATTTCACTGCCTACGATGGTTTCATATACTATCGATTCTTCAAGTCACGAACCTCAAGATCTACGCTCACACATTTCAATTGGACTTATAAACATAGATTATATCTCAAGAAATTTTAATTTGCTCGAAGCTCGTTCAAATAAACATATTTTTCATATAATTGTCGTCACTGAAACTTTTTTACAAACCGTTGATAATGTAAGCGTTACAATCTCCCTCCCTTCAACTTTTACCATCACAATCGCACCGGCCGAGAAGGAGGAGGCCTAGGACTCTATGTTCAGGTGGACTTTGTAGTGTTGCAGCTAATTGCATCAGAAATCGGAGTACTCAAACACACCCGCCTTCGCCATCTATGCCGTCTCACGAGCACGAGCAGACTACTGATAGCTGTCGTTTACCGGCACCCTACTGCATCTTACCCTCATGTTTTGCTCGACACTCTATGAAATCTGCTGCCCCACTACAACGATGTCATTGTGCTCGGCGATTTCAACATCAATGTAGCTAACCCCTCCGACAGGCACGCCATCTCTCTGAAAAAACGCATTGCACCATACAACCTGCACTTACTCAGCAATACACATACACCACGTCACCTACAGTACTGATGGCTCACTCCATTCAACTTGCATCGACCTCGCAATAGTGAAGCAGCCTGATCTGGTCCAAACCTTCACAGTGTCCCTAGCACCCTTTGCTGCCGGGCACCACTTTATACGCTTCAACTTCTGTTCACGTTTATTTCCATCGGAGACCTCGTCTCGCTACACGTGCAGTATTTCAAAGATTTCACCTTCCACTTTTCCAGCAACTGTAGCATCTTCACTAAATAACAAAATAGACTTGGAGAGTCTCTCACACACCGACCCGACTTCCACAGACAACTGTGCGGTAATTGATCAACTTGTGGCTGAGGTCACGGACGGCCTACTCGATGCGCTTGACGTCGCAGCCCCGCTCAGGCTGACCTCGTTGAGAGTTAGGTTGAAGCCGTGGGTCACACAGGAGCTATGAAAGTTCATGCGATCGCGGGACATCGCAAACAAACTGGCATCTGCAAGCTCACCTGCGGACTACTGGAGCACACTGCGTGGTATGAGCATAGCCTCTCACAGCACCCTTTCTCCACTAAAGTTTTTCACACCGGATCAGCTTTGTCGATACTACGCTTCAGTCTCTTCAGCATCACCGCCAATTGATGTGGACGCGACTGCCTCACTTGCTACAGCTTCGGACCGACTCAGCACTGCGACTTTGGGATTCCACCATGTGACACCGCTGGACGTAGAGCTGGCTTTAAAAAAGTGCAGGTCTTCTAGCTGCGGCTCCAACGGCGTCTCTGCGTCTGTGCTGCGCCTGGCCTCTCCAGCACTGAATAGTAGGGTGGTCCACTTTTTCAAAAATTTTTTGTATCTCGGGGAATCCATTGGAATCTGAAAGTTTGAGGTTTAAAATGAAGTTTCCTTTCAACGAGAGCTCAAATAAATGATTTTAGATGGTGTCGATTCATTTTTGAAGTTTAAAAACGTGCTCTTAAAAAGGAGCAAAATCGGGCAACCATTCGATTTATTTCAAACTTTGCTCAGAGTGTAAAAATGATCTTAACGATACATTTTCTTACGTATTTTTGTCTGCGAAATCGAATGCCGTAGTTAGTTTCGACCAAGGAGCACAATGTCATTGAAAAAAATTAACTTTTTCGATCGTTCTTTTTCGCAAATTTCGCAAAGTTCATTTTCGAGCGAGCGGCAAATGAACAGAAAAAATCTAGAAAATTTTTTGACACCATCAAAATTTAGGCTTTTTTATGACAAATCCAACGGTATATATTAGTATACACTTTGAAATTATTTTAATGCAGAAAAAGAACGACTTTATCCCAAAAAACGATATTAAAAAAATGGAAAAATGGAAAAATATATTCGTTTCTTCAAGGAAATGGCTGAGTATAATCACTCATGAAAATAATTGAATACAATTATCTGATAGGTTTTTTTCTCACCTTTCAAACGCCGTTTTCAGAGTTGAAAAATTCGCAAGATTCGCCGAGATTGTACGTTGCACTTTTTTAGCTTAAAAATTTGCTTTGCTGGTTTTTTAATAATAGAGCCAGCTCAGAATTATTGAATTTTAAGCTAAAAAAGTGCATCGTACAAAAACAGCTGTATCTCGGCGAATCTTGCGAATTTTTTAACTTTGAAAACGGCGTTTGAAAGGTGAGAAAAAAAACTATCAGATAATTGTATTCAATTATTTTCATGAGTGATTATACTCAGCCATTTCCTTGAAGAAACGAATATATTTTTCCATTTTTCCATTTTTTAATATCGTTTTTGGGATAAAGTCGTACTTTTTCTGCATTAAAATAATTTTAAAGTGTATACTAATATATACCGTTGGATTTGTCATAAAAAATCCTAAATTTTGATGGAGTCGAAAAATTTTCTAGATTTTATCTGTTCATTGGCCGCTCGCTCGAAAATGAACTTTGCGAAATTTGCGAAAAAGAACGATCGAAAAAGTGTATTTTTTTCAATGAAATTATGCTCCTTGGTCAAAACTAACTACGGCATTCGATTTCGCAGACAAAAATACGTAAAAAAATGTATCGTTAAGATCATTTTTACACTCTGAGCAAAGTTTGAAATAAATCGAATGGTTGCCCGATTTTGCTCCTTTTTAAGAGCACGTTTTTAAACTTCAAAAATCAATCGACACCATCTAAAATCATTTATTTGAGTTCTCGTTTAAAGGAAACTTCATTTTAAACCTCAAACTTTCAGATTCCAATGGATCCCCCGAGATACAAAAAATTTTTGAAAAAGTGGACCACCCTAATATGTATATATGAAAAACCACTGTATCCACTACACTGTACTTTGTTATATATAAAGACTATGTATATACTATTACCACTGTACCTTTATCTCACAAACTGTACTCTACTTTTAAAATATTTCTGCTATTTACTTTTTGTAAATTATGCTTCATAATGGGCCACACGGGGTTCTACTCCACGGTCCGTCTTTAAATAAATTTTCAATTCAATTCAATTCTCTCTCTCTCTCTCTCTCTCTCCAAATACCATCTAATCAAGGAGACTCTTGACGTCACAATTTGCTACCGTCTCTGATCTTGCTTCTTCTGAATCTGGCGTAGATGCAGCCGTCGCATCTTTTACTACTGGGTTGCTCTCTGTGTTCGACACTATTGCACCATTAAGAACCTTCCCGCTTCACTCACGTTGTAAGCCGTGGGTGGCACCTGATTTGCGCCAGCTTATGAAGGCTCGAGACCGTGCCTATAAACGTGCCTCAGACTCGGAGCTGCCAATAGACATCTATAACTACAAAAAACTTCGTAATCTAGTCAAAACAAGACTTGATCAAGCTAAAAACGACTACATCGCAAATAGGATATTGTCGGCAGCCAACGCCAAATCTAGGTGGTTCGAGTTTCGCAGACTTGGTCTTGCTTCTCCGGAGCTCCCCTCACTGGTAGGCGCATTTTCACTGGATGCATTAAATAGTCATTTCGCAACCATCTCATCAGCATCCCTCCATTATCAGATGATGACCTGCTTGCTCAGGTCGCTTTACCCATTGACTTGAATCGCCTGGTCTTTGACTTGGGTCTTACCACTCCTACTGAAATGTTAAGAATTGCACGCAAAAAGCTCACGAGCGGTGGGTCCTGACAGTATCTCTGTGCACATGATCAAGATCGCAACGCCGGTACTGATGTAAATTTTTCCATCGAAATGGGAGTTTTCCTGCATGCCTGGTTTCAGACCCTTATCATGCCCGTTAGCAAAGCAGCGTGTCATGATGTCCTTGTCATCCACGAGACCGATTGATAAGTCGGGCAAACTATACAAAATGTGCGAGAGGGTTGTATACGATGAGGTGATATCCTTTCTGGATGAAAACTGTCTGCTAAACCCTCGACAATCGGGTTTCAGACGTGGTCAAAGTACTCAAACCGCGCTGCTGAGTGTCATGGATGACGCGAGGCGTGCCATCGAGAGTAGTCATAGTACTGTGCTCGTCCTGATCGACTTCTCTAAGGCCTTTGATACAGTCTCACACCGACTTTTTTTTCGCTAAACTGAGAAGGCTCAACTTCTCTGACAAAAATTTTCGTTGGTTCGCCTCGTACCTCAGGGGACAAACGCAGACTGTTGCACAGCAAGACGGTAGAAGATCCTCATGCCTTCCTACGTCGTCCAGTGTGCCTCAGGGAAGTTACTTGGCCCTCTGTTCTTCTCACCGTTCGTTAATGATCTGCCTACTAAACTCCGAATCTCCAAACACATGATGTTTGCCGATAATTTACAAGTCTACCACTCCTTTCCGTTATATGCGTTTGACCAAGCGATTAGTAGAGTAAATAGTGACCTGGGTGCAGTGTTGGAGTGCGCACAGGCAAACGGCCTCTCGTTGAATGCTATAAAGACGAAGGCCATTTTGATTGGTAGCGACCCGTTCCTGCTACGGATTGATCTCCGTTTGGTGCCTAAGATCACATTTGGTAACACGCAGATTGAATATGGTACGGAGGTAAAATGCCTGGTTGTATGGATCCAGTCTAAACTCGACTGGTCCAAACAGGTAGACGCCGTTATCGCCAGGGTTTTCGGGTCTCTCAGATCCTTGAGGCACTACAGGCATGCACTCACTATGCAAAATCGTAAGGATTTAATGCGATCATTTGTATTTCCCCATTTTGATTATGACTGTGCTGTTTACCACGATTTATTCAATGATGAGAACCTGCAACTACAACGAGCTCTAAACGCGTGCGTTCGCCTAGTTTTCGGAAACATTGGCTGGAAAGAGCACATAACCCCCTATCGCCACCAACTAGGTTGGTTGTCAGTTAAGCACTGCCGCCAGTACTTCATTGCTATACTTGCAGTATTGGTACTATTGCACAACAATCCACTGTATCTCTCCACCATGGACCGGTGCACACAAGCGCCATGAAAGAATTCTTTTGTCTACGTAGCAACTGATCTTGTCAATACTATTTTTACACAGCGATTAGCCTTCATTCCATCATTCATACCTCAGCTGAAAACAATAGCCTTCAATAAACTTCTAACTACCGACTTAAACTAATCTTCAATACTCCAGGATCTATTATCCAACTATCTTTAATTCAGTCTCAAATTAATCAATCCTCCCATATCAGCCTATTTTATCCATCTAGCTTTCCTCCGTCACTTTCAACTTTCATCTTTCACTTTCCCACGTTCGACACCACACATTTTTCCATCATCATCATAGACCAGTTCCACTAGCGAATTAAAATTGTCCTTGAAATCGAGAATTTCACACACGTGCGTCAAAAATCGGTACATATTGTACTTAATTTGCTCATTATTATCTAAAATCTTTGTAAATGATCATTTTTCTGATTAATAAAAAAATTCTGATGAATATACCGTGAGCATCCTCTAAAAAAGTTTAAGGGTTGGCAGAGGGTAGAATAATGATCGTATTGATTCCAAAATTTATACAGCACATTTTCAGGGCACTAAAGAGGCATCATAAAAATTTGGACGCAATCGGTTGAACGGTGATTGAGATATCGTGTTTACAAGGTCGTTTTGTTTTAACAATAGTAGGACTTTGCTTCGCTCAGCTGAATTACTGGGGTGGATGGCGCCGATGTCATCGAGCTGTTGACGGAGTCAGATCTGGAGAGTCTGTTATGCCTGAAGAAGGTAATTAAACATCACCAGGATCGCTTGTCGGAGTTGTTTTACAGGATCACAATCATGCACAAAAACATCAACTCGTTTCGAGATCATTTCACGCAAGTACGCGATATATTGACAATGCAAAACATTGCTGTACTATCGCTAGTCGAGACATGAATGACTCCCAATCTGCCTTTAACAATGTGCAATATTCCGGGCTATAAGCTCATCAGAAATGACCATGGCTTATTAGCTACGGCAACTAAGCGCCGACGCAAACATAACCGAAAGCGTAGATCTGAATATATGCAAGGTGGTGGTATTGCCGTTTACATCCGCAGTAGTAACCCGCATCGCATAATACACGCTCCTCAGATAGTCACCATAAACGAGACTGAGTGTCTCTGGATGGAGTTCGGCAGTGGAAAACAAAAACTGCTCTTTTGAGCTGTCTATAGAAGACCAGGTGGCTTTTAACTAAACGAACTGTTCAATTTTTATTGCTCGATGTGTCACCGTGCGTACTGCGAGGTGATTATGGCTAGTGACTTCAACGTGAAATGCTCTCGGACAAGTATGAGACTTCTCACAATCGGCACTTGGTCTTGGAGGCTTCGCTCGATATTGAGCCTTTTGACGCATCATGGTCTCACATTCGACACTGCCATTAATCACATCATTGTTGACTCGTTCGATAAAGACATCACGAGTGCCAAGTCCCCGACACCCTTCACTGCTGCTCATGATTCGATCATGGTTGAATACGCGCTCGCTGCACCTATGCCTCTCTGCAGTGAGATGTTCGACGCTCTTCAGTCTGGAACGGTGGCTACTCTGGATACTTTCACTCCCTTACGAGCTCGTTCCTCGCGCACGACTGGGGCCCCCCATGGTTCACGCCGACGCTCAGAGATAGATGCAGATTTTGTGATGGACTGTGCCCAGCTGTGTTGCAGCGGTATAGCCTTGTTTGCCACGCTAGCCTTATTTGATTGATGGCCTGAGACGATGTGAAACAGACTCTCAGAGATAGTTCTATTTGCGAGGTATTGGTCTGTCTGGCCCCCAGCCTCCCTCACCGTTCGGCTTCTTCACAGCTGTTGAGATGCTAGATCATTACTGTGCTGTGACGACTGTCCATTCGTGCTGCTCACCTTAGCAATTTGCTTGCATCACTGATCTAACTTTTGACGATACCTTACTAAGCTTCTAGTTCCGGCCTGTTTAAGAGGCTGAGGTCCCTGCTCTCGCTGACTCAGGTGGCTGGTGGTATGAGTGCGTGCTCTGAGGATCGGCTGTCCCTGTCGTATTTCTGTGATACTCTTTCTCTGTTTGGGCCAACTAATACTACTATCTTCAATTTGTCCATTTCAACCTGTCAATATCCATCACTATGGAAAAAATCAATTATCAGGCCGTTAAGCAAGGTGCGCGAGTTATATGAACACCAGTTCATCAACCTGCTTGACCGTCGTTGACCTGCAAAGATTGATATACATTAATAACTGCAAGCGCAACTGCGAGTGCAACTGCGAGTGCGGAGAACAATTGCCAGCAACTCAAAACATCGAAACCAAAACATCTTGGCTACCGAGGCGACTGCACCCATTGTGCACTCGACTGATCGCCAACTTGGCGCATCTTGAGACGCAAATATGCTTTCACCGAGACCATTAGAAGATGGACTCATCACCATACTCTTGCTCTTCGACTTCCGAAGCGCTTTTGATAAGTTGGATCATGTGACCTTGCTGCGAGCTTTAAAACTGCTGATTTTTTCGTCCACTGCGCTTGCTTTGCTTCACTCTTATCTCACGAACCGCTCACAAGCTGTAATGGATGATGCAGGTGGCTTGACGATCTTCAGAGAGTATACATCTGGTATGCCGCAGGGCTCCACACCCACTCCTATACTGTTTGCAGCATACATTGATGCACGAGCTGAGCGCCAGACGACTGCAATGTTGCCGCCGACGAGCGATACAAATGCCTTTTGCTTCCTCATAGAGGAAGCTCTGTGATAGGCTCGAAAACGAGATTTTGAACCAGCCCTCGTAGGACTTGGTTTACATATTTGTAAACTAGATTGAATTCTCAACAAATGTTCGTATGTATGTATTTTTAATTAAAGATCTATAATTATAAAATTTAATTAAAGATTTAAAAAAAAAAAATTTTTTTTTAAAAGTTTTGTATAAATTTTTAAATTCATTAGTATTAAGTTTTAGGTCAATATTTAATACAATTGAAAAAAAGAATGAAGAAGCACTTTGCCAATGACTTGGCTGCGGTTTTTCTTCGCGACTACCTGGCCTTCTAGCACAGGTACTCTGAGACTGGCCAAAACACGCGGATTTGTTGAAAAGCTAGGTCTGCTTGCTCACGCCGATGTTCGTCTATCTCTGCGTCCCTACCTACTTCGCGGACTCTAAGCCCTGATGACTCTACACGCGTCCACGTCTAGCGATCGGCAACGAGGCCAGTTGTGCCGAAGCACGGGTCACCTGAGGGCCTTGAGGCCGCGTCGCGCCAAACCCGGACGATGAGATTATCCACAAAGTCTCCATTTACACTCACACTCACACTCTCGTACTCGCTAGCGTACCGTCGTGCCGACTCACGCAACCGACGAGGCTACTCGCTGGTACACCTATACACCACGCGAGCACACACGTATCATGATAATACTTGATGAACACTCACACACAATAACACTCAGCGAAATACTCTAACTCATCAAACTGAGCTTCTCGTTGTTATCCCCACTCACTAGACGAGACCACTGCGTGCGTCCCCACTCAACGACGTGCACGGCTGCACTCGTCCCCACCTTGCGCCGACGGCCAATCAGCGCGCTCTTGCTTACTATATAAGCGAGGCGTCCGGCCAAGCAAGTGAAGTCGTCTCTCGGCCACTGGCCAGAGCACATCGACTCTCGTCTTCGCGTTCGCGTCGACGGGCACTCGAGAGTTTTGACCTAGGGTAACTTTTCAATAGTGAACTTGGTCAAATTACAAATACTCGCCTAATTATTTCATCACCTTTCCCGACTTTTTGACTTTTCAAACTTCCGACTCAGCCGCCAGGTGGCGCGGCGCCACTAAAAAGTCGTGCCTGCAAGAGAAAAGGTCGAGTTCAGAGTACTAGTATAAGTGCCTCTCTACCTAATTCAATCAGCTTTTGACTGTTCGACTTGGTCCAAGTGGGAACAGAAAAGTGATCAGATTTTTTGTCACTCAACTCCCACGAGTCAAGTGACAGCCAAGCATGCCGAGCCAACAACGACGTCATCGTCAATACAACCATCACCTCCTTGGAGAAGACTGACCTTGCTGAGGACTACGTCTCCGCTGCAGACAGTCACCATCGGTCACTGCCGGTCAACATTGGTCACAGCCGGTCACAGCGGTCGCAGCCAGCCATCCTACATAACTTGACAGCCTGCATCCAAAACTCGTCCTTTTCAGGAGTACACGTAGAGTTGCAAAACTTTATAAAATAAGAGGATGTTGACGCCACTCTGCAAAATCTTGCAGACTCGCTCGAAATAGTCCCCTTCACAATCCATTGTACAACATCGTTCTCGATTAGGTTTACAAATCGCAAAAGCGTTTTTTCCAGGCTTACGCTTCGAATCTTGGGCCACTGTCCGATCGATATCTGAATCGAGTATTTACTTAACTACAAGCTACTCTGCAGCTACTGACTCGACCTCGCTGTGCGGCTCCACGTGCGGCCCACACGTGAGTCGCTCGCTCGGTCCGTGCACCGCTGAGCTTAAGCGAGAGTATTGCTCCGTTTGTTATCCTTGATTCCGCGTTGACTGGGCTCGTCCACGTTTGTGACGACGTCATAAAATACAAAAAATGACGACTGGAAAATGAAAAAATATAAGGAAATTTTTGTAATTTTTAGCTCAAAAATGATGGATTCTTAAAATTTATCAAAGAATTCATTCATCAGTAAAATTTTTTCTTCAAATCCATCTTGTTTTGTACTTAAAATCATATTTCTCTAATTGGAATCGTCGTAACTTCAAGAGAAGGACCCATGGACGCTTCATTTGTACCGAAGACGCCAGGATTTAAAAGGTTTTCGTGCGAAAATGAGGAAAAAATTTCCGAAATCACGTTTTTTTTTATAAAACCATCCATAACTTTTGACCTGTTTGTTATGTTTGGAAAGTTCATCAAATTTTGCGTAGAATATGCTCACTCGCAAGTTCTTCAGACCTGATTTTCTGCAAAAGTACAACTGTTCAAAAAAGTATCAAAAATGTATCCGTTCACCTTCAACATAACCTTTAAGCTACAGCGAACCAAAAATCGATTTTCCAAATGAAAATCTCAATTGCAGATTTGAAAAGTAGGAAAATTTACATTAAGGATTAAAAGGAGGCTAAATTGTTTTTAATTTTTCATTTATCGTATTAGGCTGTAAAAGTAGAAAAAATTGTTTTTAACCTCTTCTGACCGCACCTAGAACCCACAATAGAAAAAAATAATTTTTCTAGTTTTCTAATAGCTGAGGTTCACTCGGAGAATCATCAATTTTTTCTAAACTCTGGGATATTTTCTTCTGTTGATTAGAACATCTCAAGATCTATCTTTTAAGCACTCCAACGCGCTTATAAGTGACTCAGAGCTAAATATTCAGCGAAATTAAAAATATAATCATTAACGAAGTTTAAAACTAGAATCGCTTGAGGTTAGCTATACTAATGTGTCCTTGATTTCCCACGAATCTTCAAAACATTTGAAAACATCATGTTCGACGTAATTGGACGAGAAAACCAATGGTAACTTTGAATTTGACCTTGAACATAACCTCTAAGCTACAGCGAACCAAAATTGATTTTTGTACGGTGACTCCCATTTTTTATTCCAATTTGAAAAGAGCAACATCGCCCATCAATGACAATGACCATTAAAAAAATAACCTTAAGAAAAAACTAAAAGTACGTTCTAACGTGAAATTGTTCGCTCTTTACAAGTCGAAAGCAATTAAGAATAAAATGAAATTATACTCTTTTATTTACATATGAAGAAGATATTAATTTACCTTTGAATATTTGATGAAGTCGTAAAAAGCCATGGTAAAATTCTAGAAATTATACGATTTTCACGACCGTTACCTTTCGAAATTTCAATTGCAATCAATTGTGATAAGCCAGACTTTAAAATTCCACTTAGTGTATCTTCATTAAATCCGTTTTGCAAACCAATGGAATAACTCTGCGCGATGAAGATTATATAATTAAGATTATTTATTTTATTATTTTTCTTTTTTTAAAATTAAAATTTGTTAATAAATTTTACAAATTTGTTTAATCGAAGGCGTGTGCTATAATTTTTTTTAGGTAAAACCCAAACCAGCACCAGTTGATAACACAGCCGCACAAAAAAAGTGTTCGGGTCCAGCGACCAGACCCAATGGATTTTATGTATTTGATGTAGCCGAATCCAAATACGGGGTCAGTTTTTCAGGGTTGGCTCATTTTCAAAGTCATTTGAAGGTCAATGGTGGGTTTTTGAGGATGCTTAAAATAAATATCACTGTGAAAATGTCCTACCATGTATCTGGGGGCCCAGAGTGGGCCCCTGTATGTAGGAACCTAAGGCAAAGAGAAATATTAGTATCAAGTGAGGAGCTTCATTTATTTAAAACTAGCTCATCTCGGAGGCAGCAGCTAAACCAAACTGTTGGCATTGATAGTTTTATCTCCTGGTGAAACAAAAGCTGAACACTTAGCAGTTTATTTAATTACATTATACATGTACGACTGTGGTGAAGTGAGTCGCCACATCACCCCCCTACGCAGTACATAACATACGCGCTGACAGCTGTTCCAAATGCATTGGTGAAAAGGCCCAACGGAGCGCCGAGACGGCGGTGATAGAGCTGCGTCGCAGTTGCCATGCCGTCTCTCTGCAACGAACAAAAGCTGTTTCCAAGTCCGGCGTCCATGTAATAGGCTGCGATCCTTTGATGAGCAGCTTACTAAGAGCATCGTAGATAGCGACGCAGCTATTCGCGATCTCTACGCAACGTGCTTTGCGTTTTAAACTTCCCGTTTTTCCGACCCCTAGTGGATCGAAGTCTACCAAGATC
The DNA here is from genome assembly GCA_034770305.1 of Trichogramma dendrolimi. NCBI lineage: Eukaryota > Metazoa > Arthropoda > Insecta > Hymenoptera > Trichogrammatidae > Trichogramma > Trichogramma dendrolimi. The sequence continues at coordinate 114,816 of JAPMIB010000223.1, forward strand.
TCGTGTTCCGTTCGAAGGATCAGACTTGGGCACGTCGTCGTTGAGACGCAACTTCGGCGAACGGATCGCTAAGCCGCGGAAAAACTCGGGAAAAGTATCCAACTCTCTTCCAGCTGGCCGAGGGGACAGACGCTGGCGCTTTCCGGGCGTCTCGCAATCCAGCAGCCGCTGCTCTGGTGTGACCAGCACAGGTCGCGTCGGCTAACGGACGCACGGTAGCTCCTCCGGCGGCGTCGCAGTTACTGATGGCTGAAGGGACTTTGGCTTCCCAGTACCACGCACCGGTGGGCTGGCGCTCAACACGACGGGACGTCACCGACGCGGTACAAGGATCACCGGCCTTTTCAAAGTGCTACCGCTCAGAATGACTCCGACGGGTGCCACTCTGCCCACTGCTTCTCTTTCAGAATCTAGCTTTGGATTTCTCTGAGCTAGATTTTTATCCAACTTCCCTATGAAGTGGTTATAGAGAGACTCAAGAGAAGTTTCTAAGCGAGCTGGAGTTCCAAGCTTAGCTGGTAATTTCTCTCGAGCGAGAGCTAGTTGGCACTTTTTCGAAAAGAGTCTCCTACTTAACTCCTGGCAGCGACCTATCGCTTATGGAGAGCGGCTTTAGAGCGTCGTAGAATCTCTGAAAGTCCGAGAGATTTGTGTAATCTTCGGTGATCCGGGAGAGAACACGTCACTTGGGTCTTGGTGACTGTGGGTAACCGAGAGTGCCGCACTTCTCCGGAGATCCGGGAGATGTGCTCAGTGCATGAGTTCACGAGCGAATTCTGGCAGCGGCACGGCGCGGACGGCGCGCGACGGTGGCGGTGGTTGGGGCCACCGCTGCGTCGCGGCTGAGAAGTGGCGCCAATCACAGCAAGGCTGAGAGTTGGCGCCGATCCGCAAAGCTCGACGTAATCTGCAGTGCGCGTCTATAATACGCGACTTGGCGTATATCACCTTCGATGTTATTGGCAAAATCGTGGATGTGACGAACAGGGTATCGACCCGGGATTGTTTGACTGTTGAGTCCACGAAAATTGCCACGAGGTCGCCAGCTATTCTTACCGTTAGGTGCAAGGTAAGACCACTGGCTCTAGGAAGAACGGCACCCACCAGCTTGCAACATTTGGTCAAATTCGGCCTTGGCAACTTGAAGTTTCTCGTGAGCCAAGCGGCGAGGACGGCATGTCAATGCCGAATTAGGTGTGTGATGTACAGTCGAAAGCTTGATCAATTTTGGCAAGACAAGAGGACGAAAAGCATCCAGAAATGCTGAGATGATGTCTGAGTACTCGCCGCTTGCTGCTACAATATTGAGGTACATTGCGACGAAAACTGCATCGACGCAGGCGCGTAGAGGTTGGTAGAAGTGTCAATCAATCGCTTTCGTCAACAATCGGGCAGCAGATCGTAGTGTGCAAGGAAATCGGAGCCCATGATCGGTTGCGACACGTCCGCAACGATGAAACGCCAAAAGAAACGTTGACAAAGACCTAAGTTGAGAGTCAATCCGTAAAAACCGTACGTCTTGATTGTGTTGTCGTTGACGGCGTGAAGTCGAAATTCTGTAGGCCTTTGACGCTCACGCAATAGATATCGTGGAAAACAGCAAAAATCTGAGCCGGATTGATCCGTCACGAACAGGCGGCTTTTCGATGAGAGACAGTCTGTCGCCGCTACTGACCGTCTTTGCTGTTTTCCGGGCAAAGGCACTTCTTCGCCTCACGGCCAAAACAGAAACAATACCAGCATAATTTTTTTTTATCACGTGGTTGGTTCGATGATTTCGAACGATTGTGGCTGTGGTTGCGGCTGCGGCTGCAACATTGAGGAGATCACTCGACATTACGAGAGCGTAGTACGCTGACTTCCAAAGTAAGCTCTCACAAGAGAGTCGTTGGGAGGGCATACCTGCTCCGATGCGTCTGCGAGCGCGTGCACCGAAGAAATCGGAGAGGTTTCGACAATTTTTGTGCCAATTCGGAAAGCTGCTTGAGTGAAAGCTTGGGTCAGGCTGTCAATACGGCCTGGACGCGGGTGACGAAGCAAAGGACTTAAGGTGCCGCAAGAACTGCGAGGGCTTGCGGTCGCCAAGCTCTTCAACGTGGAGAAGTTGACGAACTCGCTGCTCCTCTGATAATGAGAGACACTCGATGAGATGTCGTCGCAAATTTATGTAGGGTAGATAGCCTGGAGGGTTTCTGATGATGTACTCAACCTCCGAGGCTGCATGAACATCCATTTGAGAGATGACAGAGTAGTATTTCGTCGACTCACAGACGTCGTCAGCAAGCTGAGAACGAGGTTCTCCGACCGACAACACTATGAGTCTCGCAACGAGCCAAGAGATGAATCTCTTTGTCGCGAACTTAAGTGTCCCTGCACCTACCGCCAGCTTCCGCTAGGATAATATCTAACCGTGGGTCAGGCTCTGACTTATGCAGAGAACTCGTTTGTTTCTACCACGCATGCGACTACTTAAGCCAACAACCGCTACCGGTGGCGATCTCAAATAATTGTTCAATGCTATATATAGTGGAAAAAATTCTCGAATTTCCGGGAGAAACCAGGATCTTACAAAAAAAAAATGTTTCATTTTCCGTTGAATGAATATGATATAGAAAATTCGCTAAGATAGACAATTTTAGTAAAATTTTTTTTGAAAATTGTCGTATGCGGAATTCTACAAAAATTCGTAGAATTACTTAGAAAGGACTAAATTTATGCTGATAAAATAAAAAAAGACTAAGCAAGAAGCATTTGAAAATTGAAAAAGTTTCGATGAAATTTTATATTGCGATAATTTTGTTACAGAGTGCTCTATTGCAAGATACATTTTTGACATTTATTTTTATGCTCTCGCCATGTCTCAACAGACACTAGAAAAATTATGTTAACCTACACTTCATTTTGAGGTTTTGAGGCTATTCTTGTTTGTAACAGCATCATTGTGTTTATATAGGGTTGTGACGTCCTATTTTTCAATAAGTCACCATAGCATCGAAAGTCCCAATCATACCAGCTATGCCTACGCAGGTACCGTTGTTTTACCATTCTTTACCATTCCTTACCATACTACATAATCCTAATCTACCTTACCATGATTACCACCGGTTTCACTCTTTATCAATAATATTAAAATTAATAATCAGTACGCAACAATAAAATTAAATGATACTAAATAAAACAAGCTATCGAAAAATATAAAAACAAAACCACAAACATTTATATTAATAATCAAATTCGGAACTAAAAGATCACCATGTGCATTCTCATGGCGAACTTTTATTTTGTTTAAAGAATTCACAATTACAACTCATAGCACCTGGCGATGTTTCATTCAGGTGCCATATTTTTTTTAAATAGGTACACACCTTCAATCATAAGTTATGATAAACAAATTGAGTGTATTAATTATACATGACTCGGCGTAACATTGAAACTGCCGAGTCATCATACAACATATGCCACTATTTCTATGAACTATGTTACAGCCTAAAATAGTAATTAAATCATTTTATTTTATTTAACTTATTCACATCAAAACCCATTTACAACTCTTCGATCAAAAAACATTATTGTAAACAGCACTTTATTTATTGTATGACGTCACTTTTTACACAAGTCGTTTACCACTGTATCTTTCACTGCACTGCTTAAAATTTCATATCAAAACACTTGTAACACCACAGCGCAATTTTGTATCATAATTTTAAGTTGATGTTTTGTTTATTGTTATAATTATTAAGCAAAATCAATCAAGTCAGTTTGCCACGAGCGCCCGCCGATCGGTCCTACACGACGGTTGCTCGTCCCCACTTTTGGGCACTCCGCAGCCCAACTTTAAATACAGACCTCCTCAGAGGCAAAGTTGGAGTCTAAATTCTCAGTTGAATCAAGATAGTTGTACGTGTTACATAGGTCCCTCAGCACCTATTTTACGCACTGCCTTCAGTGCGACAGAATCCCCTAGATCTAGTTATATCACTAAATCTAGTTATTAAATTCACGGACTCGATTAACTCGGGCGCTGTGTGGGCGGTAGTGTTCCGCCACAGTTAAATATTTTATTTCTCCCAACAACAAAACGTGCGGTCCTTCAGTACCGTCAAAAAACAAAATGTGCAGCCCTTTAGTACTGCATCGAGAAATTCAATGTATTTATGACTGACTCTCGATTTCTCCGATGAAAATGGACAATTTCGGAAAATTGGATAGCACCATTGTAAAGCTGAGAAAAAAATACATCGAAAACATATTATCGTTCAATTTTTTGAGATGAATTGGTAATTGTTATTGGCACAAAACGCGAACGTAGCGGCTACTCGACCGCGGCCAGCGCGCGCCGAGTATAATCTCTCTTGTAGCTCGAAATTTTCAGTTGTTGCACACGCTGAAAAATAGTGTTTTCGACGTAAAAAAACCTCTTCTTTCGATTAGAAACATAAAAAAGAGAAAAAAAACGTTGTTTTTTGAGATATTCCACTTTGAAATATATTTTTCGATTTATTTCCGAGAAAATGGAAAATTTCGGAAAATTTGACCTCACCATCGGAAAGCTGAGGTGATTTCCCATCGAAAACTTATGTCACATATTTTTTTTAAGGATGTTTAGTGGCTTTTCCGGCAAGTTAGAAATTGAGAGATTTTGCTTAAAAAGGCCGCTCGGCCGGGTCGCTAGGACAGTTCAGGAATTTTGCCCCATATACAAATATGTTAAGAATCTATCTTTATTTCGTGAAAGAGGGGATTGTATGTTCTATTTTTGTTTCTATTTTTGTTTGGCCACCACTGTCATACATACAATCATCAATTTGACTGGCTTAATGTTAAAATTCTAGATGAGAAGCGAATTGGTACAAACGGGTTGTTTCAGAAATGGTTAATATCAATTTCATAAACAAACAATATAAATTGTAAGGACGACGTCAAGCGCCTGAGTAGAACATACAATCCCCTCTTTCACGAAATAAAGATAGATTCTTAACATATTTGAATATACGGTCAATTTAGTTGATCGCTGACTGTCTAATAATACGTTAGTATTATTAGACTATAAAATGTTATAAACTGACAGGTATACTATCGTACTTCTAATTATATTTTGTATGTATAATATTTAATGTATTTGTGTCACTTTACTATGATATTTGTATATAGTTCTCCTGAAGAGGGTCACGAACTAGTGACCGAAACGTAGAGAAAATAAAGAACATCTATTTTAACTTGTGCCCTTTATTCCAATTGACGATAAATTTTTACCTAACGACTATTCATACGGGGCAATTGAAGATAATTTTAACAGTATTACATGTGAATATCTTTATCATAAACTAATCATCCCTTCGAACAAGAACTTTAAGCTATTTGGGTCAAACCTAGGCTTTAAAGGCACGTTAGTAAGGTTCTATTGGACCTAAGGTCACAGGGTGAAATATATACATAGCGTGCCTTCGAATTCTCCATTTTGAGAAACCATGGAAAGTTTCTTTAAGCAATTATTTTTTCTTAACAAAATGCGGGCTTAATAAAAATTATTAACTTTTGAATTTGATTATTTTTTACCTCATAAGAAAAAGTTTGTGCAAAAAAAACGATCGAAAACGATTTTTCAATTTTCGGGAAACATGGGAAATGTACCTTAAACCTGCAATTAGAAAAAAATTCATTGAAAATTGAGAAAAAATATTTTTTTGGACTCTACAGAGAAAACTGTTTTTTTCACTCTTTTTCCAAAGTTTTTCACTCTGGAATATGAAAATTGAGGTCCCAGATCCTATAGAACCCTCCTCGATGAAGCAAGCCCTGCAGTCATGAGAGGTACACCTGTGCCGTAGGATCCAGCTAGAACCGATAATTCAATCATGGTGTTATGACCTATTTGGCCTAACATTTAATATTATGTATAGTCGCTATTATTCAAGAGAGCAGGGTAGAGGAGATATATGACTACAGCACATTGTTTAGAGTTACACACGACAATTTATTTATAATATGTCTTACAATTATTGATGCCGCTGCTGCTGTTGCTGCTGACTGTAGCTGCTGGCTATGCTGCTGGCTATGCTGCTGGCTATTGTGGCTGGGTGTAGTTGCTGTTGGCTGTGCACTCGCACTCTATTACACACACTGACTCTTTTTTTCTACAAGTCGACTATTCGACTACTTCGATGAGACTGCGACTGGCGTAGCTCCGCTGTGTTACAAGTCTCGGACTGATCTCCTCCGTGCCCTCCTTTTAGGGCCGTATATAACCGAATTTTTATCGATACTGCCTATTGACCGATGTTTGGGAATTTCCTCACTGATTGCAGCTTCCAGGAATCCCATGGCTTGCTCCTCACCTAAGTCAATAGCGTAGTACGCAGCTGGCTCAGGCGCGGGCTGCCGGCCCAGAGTATACTTAGATGAGCTTTCGGATTTCTCCGAAAGCGCACAATCGATGTCTGTTCTCCATTTCACGAGTCGTGTAAAATGACGAATGAGTCATGATCCGCGCGGACTAGGAGCATAGGCAGCGCTGGCTCTTATCTACCCTCGTATGTGCGGGTGTACCGGTGTACTGCTTCGTACACAGATGCTCTTTCTCGGAAATCTCGGACTCCGGATGTGTGTCGATCGATCGAGTATAGGTCCCTCTTTATTCGGGCACGTCGTTGATTACAAAGTCCGCGGGTCAGCAAGTCACGTAGACATGGCTTTTTACCGTTGGATATTTTTTAGTTGATCTGTTGTGTAAGTAGCGCTTGAGTCTTATCTGTCCGTGGGATTCATAGTTCGCGGCTAGTGCGTACATGTGCTTGGGCATGCCATCCGCGTGGCTGCGTGTAGCTGACCTCATTTGATGCGTCGTGGTTCCTGGCGTATGCCTGAGATTTCGGGCGTGTCACCTGTGCGTGTGCGGGCGGCCGAGGCTTATGCCTTACGCCTGTAGCCGATTATTAGGACCGAGTATGTTGGGTCGTACGTTGGGTGGCCTATTTGCAGGCGCGTATCTTCGGAGACTTATAACGCGGCTATCGTGTTATAACACCTCCCTGGCCATTAGAAGAAGCAAGCTCCGTCTTGCGACCGATGAGGGTTCCTCACTGCTTCGAATAATATGTGGTCCTTGAGTATTATCTTGTCTTCAACTACACCTCTACGAGTTGCAGCTACTTATATCTATTACAGATATGTTTTCAGATTCACAAGAGTATCGCGTAAATTGTTTACGTCTTTTGCACATTATGCGTGTACAAATTTAAATCAGATTACAGAAATTAATAAGTAGTGTTTCATCAATTACAAAAGATTTTCTCATCAAAGAACGAGTACATGTTTTAATATAATTAAATAAAAAATTACAATGTCATTGCTTGTTTTCTTATTACATGGTTTCATAAAATGGTTAGAATAAATTACAATTGTTCGAAGTACATAATGGAGATTCAGGCTCATACTCTGGCTTTTAAATGTGTGTACAAGTAATAATTTTATCCTTAAACTAGGCACACGTCATGAGATTTTTGTTGTTTACATATTATTTGAAACTATCGTACAATTATATCTTATAACAATGGCATGGGATTATATATATATGACAATAATAAAAGGGAGACACATTAACGAGCTAAACTGAGTTTCTGTAACAATAAGAAATAATTTTATTTACAAATTTATACTACAATATTTACATATTTCTTACCTGTAACAATAAGAACCGACATTTAAAGTTCGTTATTACATGTGTCGTCCCTACTGTTCAAGTCAGGATTTTCGTGTGTTTCTACGATTCTATTTACCTACGTATTTATACGATTTACTCTGTTACACATCAGCTGATTTATAAATCAGCTGACTAAATGTGCCAACCAGTTTTCAACACACTACACACTTTAAAGAAAGGATAGTTTCTTTACATCTCCCCTCCTCGAGAGGAAAATGTTTACATTTTTTGATAAATAATTTATATATGCCTTACCACTAACCAAACTATGTTTTTTTTTTTTTTTTTTTTATAAAGTTTCCTCTTTTACAGGGATTAATTTCGATACCTGAAAAAAACTCGATTTTGATCTTTTCCGACCTACGTTTATCTCGAATATTGAGTTAGAAAATTTCCTCAAAATTTCATAGGTCCTACCCTCAGTTTATCCAGTTTTCTTCTATTTAACTCGTTTCCGTTCTCCACGTATACCAAATCACCTACTGTCAACTCCAGTTGTGTTCTATTCTTATCATAAAGATTTTATTATATTCATGAGATCGTTTTGAGTTTTCCACCGCAGTAATTTTATCCTTCATCTAATCTTCAGCAGTAATTTTTATCCTCAATTCTCTCTAATGTCGGGTAATGTCGTAGAGCCTTTACCATGCATTAGGTATGACGGCGCAAATCCCGTTACACTATGTTTCGTATCATTGTAGCTCTTGACGCACTCCTGTGCTACCGTTGTCCAAGCTGTCTTTTTTTTCTTTTTCATTAATTTTGCATCTGATTCTGTTAACGAGTGTCTGGTTTAATCTCTCGTTCAAACCATTCGAGAATGCAGTGTCCACACTAGTGAAAATGATGGGTATGTTCTTTCTCTCTAGGTAATTTCGAAATTCTTTCGAATT